>CBVK0100485771.1:0-18213 GCA_900067695.1 Picea abies
TCTTCCGATCTCACGAATTCAAAATTCTTCAAAATGCATGCTAGTGCACCCAACTGTCCTCCACACATGCTTTGTTGGCGATGCTCCTGCATCATAGGGAAATGGTGTATACCAAAACCCTTCCTGGCCCGCAATATCTCAAAACCAGTCTTTCTTGCAACCTTGGTCTTATGCCACAACCAACCATTGCAAGTCATGTTGGAAGCACAAGTCCAGTCACTACGAGTCACACTGCACATACATCACCAACCTTTGCTAGTTATGTTGGATATAGGTAAACAACCTATGCAAGTCACGTTGAAGACTAGAAACCAGTTATTGCATGTCGTGTTGGGGGCACAACTCTATTCACTATGATTCACACTGCACATACATCACCATCCTATACTAGTCATGTTGGGGATCCATCACCAACCTCTTCTAGTCATGTTGGGGTTTCATCACCAACCTCTACTAGTCATGTTGGAGGTTCGTTAACAACCTCTGCAATTCATGTTGAAGATAAGATACTGAACTCTACAAGTCATGCTAGAATCATGTCAGCAACCACTACAAGTCATGTTGGGGGCATTCATATGATTGACAAGACTCAACATATAGGACGTAAGCCCAAGTTACTTTTATAGGATTTGCAAATGATATCATCTAACTCACTTATGCCCTACTACTGTTGTGGTAAGAGAAGCTCGGTCCTTGCCTGGGTGCCCTTTGGGTTCTGAGTCATCATTGGTCTCCCAAAATTTTAATCCTTCTTTGGTTGATACAACAGTCATGCCGATGCAATCTTTAGCCAAAACCACTTCTGTTTTGGGGAGTGATGCGTCTCTTAACCATGTTGTCTCGTATCTTTTTCAACCAGCGGTCATGTCGATGCAATCTTCAGCCAACACCACTCCTATTTTTGGGAGTGATGTGTCTCTTAAGCATGTTGTCTCACATCCTATTCAACCAATAGTTGAAGAAGTGGGCATGCCGATGCAATCTTAGATCAATCCCACTCTTCTCTTGGAGAGTGACAAGTCTAAGGAAGTGACATTGTTGATGCAATCTTCAGTCAATCCCACTCTTCTTTTGGGGGGTGATGCATCTTTCGACCATGTCCTTAGAATTTCTAGTTATGTACCTTCTGAACAAGGGAGCATTCCACTCTCCTCGAGTACGCTCTCTCCAAGTCCTAAGGTGGTTTCCTTTGATTGGAATGATATTGTAGAGCCTCACCTTCCTTCTTCTGCACCCTTCCAGATAAGGGTCATTGTTCGATATATTTTAGATGAAGGATCCTCTGAAAGTATTTTATCCTCCTCGACTTGGCAAGCTTTGGGTTCTCCCAAGCTTGTGTCAACTACCTGTGAGTTTTTGACTTTTGACATAATTCCTGCACGGGAGCCCTGGCCTCCCCCAAGATATGCTTCTTAGAACAACATTCTCAAGTCTTAGTTAAGATCTTTTCCGACTCTCTCAAAAGAGAAAATATTGTCAAGTGAAATTGTCTCTTTCACACTCGTTAAAAGGATTTGAAAGGATGTCTATTTGGTGTAAGTTTAACCCTTTTTCAGACCAAGTAGACTAATTTAGGAAAAGGAACACTCTAGTCAATATTGGCTAGAAGAGTTCTCATGGGTATTGTTTTATACATTTTCGGGCCTAGGGGACTAAACCTACTAAAAATAACATTATTTGGAGTTAAGTTGTAATTGCATTCCATTACCTTGCTTGCAGTATTGAGCCTATTTCTGATTCATGCTTTCTTTTTATAAGCCTCTTACCTCATCAATTTGCATCACTAGCCAAGTAGAGACTTGTTTATATCCTTTGCAACTTGACACCTTGTACCTTAAGAGGAAACATCCCCCTGAGTGTCCATGCCTCGCATGCACTTCCTTTCATTGAGCATAGGTATGTTCCACTGTTTGGAGCTAGTTTCTTACTCGCGACATTCATTTCCTCTCTTGTATCATAGCATTCATTTTCCTATGAAAAAACAAAAAAATATGAGAGGGAAAGGAATATTATCTCATATTGGCAGCAATCGTGTCGTCTTTGAAAAGAGCACAAAATTTATGTTCCATTATCATCCAAAGTTTGGGTTTAGCATGACCTTAGAAAGTTGAGCTTGTTACTTAGAGTTTAGTCCTTCGAATGGTTATTATTCTAGTCCCTGTGGAGAGTTGGATTAATGCCTCCTGCATCACGAAGTTTCATCATTAATTCTACGTTGTTGGAGTCCTCCATATGTCTCATGCTCTTTTTCAAAAAAAGTTTATAAGCATGTGTTGGCCATTTCTTAGAACTCTTGACTTTGCATGTCAGCCATGCCCTTAGTGTGTCCTAGAGTTACATGAATTTGTAGTCCTACCATGCACTCTGGTCCTACTTTCATTATGGGTAGGTAAACTTGAACACAACAATCGACATCTCCTCATTGGTCGTTGAATGGGAGGTTTCCCTTTTGTTCAATGGAAATAAATATATTCACACATTGGGATTTGTGTAGTTTCTTGGATTCCATTAGCCTTATTGGTGGTTTCCTCACCTTTGTCAGTAATCTTCCATATTGGTTGCTATTCAAAGGGTATTTTTTGTGCACTACTTGCACCTAGTGCATGCAAAAGATGCACAAGGTCATTGGTTCCTTAACATCCTCTTCGTCTGAGTTCATCCAAATCATCAAGATATTTCTTTGTACCTCGTGTTGACTGATGAGAGATTCCTTAATGCTCTCCTTTCAGCGGGTCTCTTTCTATACAATTCAACTCATTTATCCTAGAAATGAGACCTAGAGTCCTATGAGTACCTAGAGGCTTGCAGTCATCAGTGGCAAGTTCTCCCGCCATCGATAGTTGGGAATACATCAATGTCTCATGATCTATGGATTCTTCAAGTGTTACCTCGACACCTTTATTCACACTTGTAAGAATGTACTCACTGTCTTGATACCTACTTTCATTATTGGTAGGTTGTCTCAGATTTGTTAACGATATACCTTAATGATCGGTAATCAAATGAAGTCTCATTATTTTTGACATCAAATCCTATATTCACATAATGTAGAATTTCACCTTTGGCGAATAGTGTAGAAGAGGTTTAGCTTACAGTAGAAAAATTCATATTCTATTTTTGTATTTCATTGGACCAATACCTATATGAATTCAGTGATCATGGGAGATTAGATTGTAATCCATTATATACAGATATCTTCAAATTGATTTTGAGACTGGTTTTCCACTGGGCCTTGTTCGTGACTATGATAGCCTATGGCATGTGTCTACTTTGTATTTCCTATTCATGGACATGAACAACTATTTGGTATATTTCCACATGGATTTGCAGTGTAATTCAAATTGGCATTCATGTGTACAAAGTCGTTATGAACTGTAATTTTCTCATGAGAAACTAGCACTTCAATCTAAGTCTCCATTACTCCACTTCTGGGAATTATAATGTATTTTTACCATCGCAGATACTCCTATGACCTCACACATTAGGGGGCATCTGTTATAGAAAATTTTGCATCACCCTGTGAAACTTAATTGGATGGCCTTTCCATTTCCCTATGCAGACTTGAAGTCCCCTTTTGTACTTCCCAAAGCCAAAAAATCATATTTTTCCACATATATGCTCCCTACCAGTTAGACAACATGCGTATATGCAGGTTGCACCACTACAACCCATGTACATCGAGTTTGGTGCTCAAAATTTAAAATTGTGTTGGGTTTCCATGTCACTTCACGAGATCCATAATCCTTGACCTTCCATATACTGGAATCGTTCTGACTCACCCCTTCAATTCCATTTGAAGGTTATAAATTGAGCCATATCCAAGCTGTGGAAGAGGGGATAATTCAACTTTTGAGAGCAAAGATACTCTAGAGAAATTTTCACTTCAAATTGAGTCTACTTCCCTTTATCCTTTAAAGTCTTAAATCATTGTTCATCCCCCAAACTCTTCCTTCTTTTATGGAGAACCTCATTATTTCCTTTATATTAGCTTCCTTTGGTGGGGGATTGAAGTGGTGGAGGCCCAGCTAGAAGGGAATTAGTTTCTCGGTTCCTAGATGTGTCAACATAGAATTTTGTCACTTATACACTTATGTTGATCATTTTCAATAGAAATTCTTTTTTCTCGTCCAATTGATATCTTGAAAATATTTGAATTATTATTCCATGGGCATATTTTTCATGTATGTTAATGGATTATGCTATTTTATATGACAACATTATATATTATCATTATATGCTTTTGTATCTTGGTTATTGAGGACAAGTTGCAGGTATAAATATTTGAGTTGTGTGCTCAACAGTGGCCTTCATTGAATGTTCAGACGAGGTAGGCTATTGATCTTGTCTTGTTAGCATTTTCATTTATATAACATACTTGGGATTAGATTTTATTTCTGTAGTCATTCCATCTGTTGTGGTTTACCCCATACCATAGAGAGATTTTTCACATCAAACTCCTAAGGGAAATTGTTTTTCATACTATCTCCATTTGGGGAAAAAATAAGCTCATGGGAAATATCTAATGAAGAACTACAATTTGTGGCCCCTAAATTTCTCAAAAAAATCATGTAGGGACTCAAAACAGCCCTGGAAGTTTAGGACCAAAAATGATAATCAAATTTCCAAGATGGAGAACCATGTTGAGTCAATGGAAGAGGTGGGTGGCCACTGATATCCACCTAGATCAATCCTTCCCCCTTAGGAAGAAATGGTCCCCATTGTGTCAATTTCTCATATTAGATGGGGAAACTTTTATTGAATCTTAATCTTGGTGAGGAATTTTCCTTGCTGAAGAAGTTATCTTGCTTTGATAACCCGATAGAGATTTCTTTTTTGTTGGTGGGTTCCCTTCATATTACTATCCATGATCTAATCCACTATAGCTTGCTCAATGTAGTTGGGATTGAGTTTTTTAGGGGTCAATTTCTCAACCACCTCTGAGGTGTCTAGTAGAGGTGGGAAATATGGTCGAAGCAATTCCACATTAAATACTAGGTGCAAGCCAAGGAACAAAGGAATACTCGATTCAAAATCATTTTCACCCATATCCTTTATGATGGTGCAAGGCCTATATTAGAGTGTTCCAATATTATTGTGGGTACCTGTGATGTTATTTTTCTACAAATGTAACCACACCTTATCACCAACATGAAACTTGTGTGAAACCTAATCCTAGTCATGTCATTGCTTGTACTTAGCATTGGCCTTCTCCAAGATACCATGGAATTGTTGTTGGGGGTGTTGGATCCAATCAAAAAATTGGCTACTTTGTCTACCTCAATTTAAGTGTGGGAGGACTATGTCGGTGAATATGTAACAAGAAGAGCTACATCAATGGGGGCCACTCTACTACATATGGGGTCAAAATTTGAAAAACCCTTACGATGATAAGGATAACATTAATCATATTGTCACAAATTACGATAGAATTATCAAAATTTTAATCATTTTTTTATGGGATCCTCGATGAAAATTGTACTTGCAAGGAACTTCTATATTCATCGATCTTGCGATGATAGCTCATCTATCTATCGAAGAACCTAGATAATTTCATCTACCTGTTTGAAAATGATTTAATGATCGAATTGGTCAACTTTGACATAATCAGTGTTCATCGGAAGACTAACGATGGTGAGTGATTTCAACTATTTCATTATAGGTGAGACAATTATAAAATCTTTTTATTCTCATTGTTCATTTCATGAATTATTAGTATTTTTTTTATGTACTACTTGTATCAAATATAATGATCTGCATAGCTTAGATTTTGTACTTTGAAGGTTACAATTTTGTAATATTTCTTTGTCTCCCATTAAATAACCACATTGGATCCATAACCCTTAGACCCTCTTTTATTTGAGGACACAAATTGTTGCCTAGAAAATAGGTATGAACATGTCTACTCAATTCCATTTAATTACTATACAATTTGTCTTGGCCTAATTATCTTTTATTGTTTGATTTTATTACTTGCTTATAGTGAAGCTTTGGAACTTATGTGGTAAAAATGTATGGTTTTGATTTCCTGATTAAGTGTTGAGTAAATTGTTATAAACCTTTAATAAATCTATGAAAACAATGAATTAATTCTCTAGTACATATGGGGTCAATATTCAATGGCATTTTTATCGTAAGAATATATTTGTATATTGTACTTATATTGCTTCAATGGATTTTGTTGTAAATATAGGAAATCCCAATGCTGAGGATTACATGTGAAGAGAGTGAAAGGATAGTTGCTAGGTTAAGGGAGACATTTGAGGCATAGGGTGATGGGAAATGTTATTTCCCTTCTAATCAATGAAGGGGATTGAATGGAAGAAGACTTGTAAGAAAAACAATTCAAAGACATTGTTTGAGTTATGAGCATTGTCCATGGTTAATACAAGGATGTTTGAGCCGAGTATAGAAACTTGTGTTCTTCCAATACAATGTGAGCAAGTATTTTATTCAAAGGTTCCAAGTAAAGCAATTTAGTTGTACTTTGTTAGATATGATCCAAGGGAAAGCCCTGTAAAGTATAATGTACCAAAATAAGATGATATTGAAGAAAACTAAGATGCACAGGAGCATGAGATCGATGTACTGTCAGATGAAGAAGTCAAAGAAGTTGAGCCAAATGTAGATGATAATGTTGATCTTGATGATGATGTTAACGACGATATTATCAAAAATGACATTGATGAAATTGTTGATATCGCCAATCCTTTCAACATCAATTCTGGACCAGATGATATATATGTAGAGTTGGATGATGAAAAATATAATGAATGATATTTCATAAATGTTGAAATGTAGGAGGTATGTCATTGTATCTTTTATATGATTTATATCATCACCGTCTTCATTTTCATCGTAATTGTCATTATTATTCTCATTTCCATTTTCATGATCAATTCATATCTTCATCATCACCATTGTCCTAATCATTGTCCTCATCATCATTGTCAACACTAGTAATCAACATTGTCAGTGTCTTACTCCTCCTCATCATCATCATCATTGATTTCAACATAATTAACATTATCATTGCCATAATCATCATCATCATCATCTTCGTTGTGGTCATTTTCATTTTCATCATCATCATCCTCATTGTAATCATCATCATCGTCATATTCATTGTCGCACTCGTCATCGTTATAGACATTGTCACCATCATCTCATTTCCCTTGTCATGATCAAATTCATATCGTCATCATTAGCATCGCCATGATCATTGTCCTCATCGTCACCACTAGTAATCAACATTATCGTCAGCCTAGTCCCCCTCATCATCATTATTGTCATCATTTTCATTTTCATCGCAATCGTCATCATTGTCATTGTCATTTTCATCGTCATCATCGTCATCATTGTTATAGTCGTCATTGTTTTCAACATAATTAACATTTTTGTTGTCACGACCATCACCATCATATTCATCATCGTCATCTTCATGGTCATTGTCATCATCATCATCATCATCATCATTGTCATCTTCATTGTCATCATCATCATCTTCATATTCATTATCACAGTCGTCATCATCAACATCATCGTCATTGTCATTGTCATCGTCATCGTCATTTCCATTGTCATGATCATCATCATATCATCGTTTCACTGCCATAATCAACATTGTTAGCATCCTACCAATCCTTATTATCATTTTCATCATCATCGTCATCATTTTCATTATCATTGCAGTCGTCATCATTGTCATATTCATTTTCATTTTCATCACCATAATCAACATTGTCATTGTCATTTTCATCATCTTTGTCATCATCGTCATCACCATCATCATCATTGAAATCATCATCCTCATTTCCAATGGCATGATCATCATCAAATCATCATCATCATCGTCGTGATCATTGCCAGCATCATTTTCCTCATTGTGATTGTCACTATTAGCATTGAAAGTCACACTTTTACTGCTAAAGTGCAAGCTCATCAACCATCAGTAGGTTTAAAGATAAGTTTTTATGATGATGTCAAATGGATCAAAACTCAGTCAAAATAGTGAAAATCACATAAGGTTATAGAAAATATGTATTAGAAAATGAGGTCTTGGCTAACTTAGATCAGGGTTTTAAAAAAGTAAAATGGATAGATAGAAGACTTAATGAGAAAATGAAAATGTATACCACTCACATCAAGCAAAACTGGCAGACATCCGAGGAAAACATTTTGACATAAGAACTTTTTTAATCAAAATCTAAACTCTGATAAAATCATAGCAGCATCACAATAAAACCTCCATTGCAATACATATACAACAAATCAAATGAATCATTCAAATGATAGTAGAATCAAAGTAATATAGAGATAAGATAATGGGAAAGGAATTGATTTCTATTAATAAAAAAGTCTTAGATCTGATACACAAAATCCAAAGATGGCTATGTAACTTCACAATTTCAAAAGTATGAGTCTCATTACAATCCTCTGAACCCTTCAATGATTTTCAATATCTATCTTACAACCTAGGCTATTAATGACAAATTTACAATTCGAGTTTCCCTTCTTGCATTAGATTCCCGCACCTAAAGGTGGAGTAACTACAGTTGTTCAACAAAAAAGTAACAAACTGCTAAAAACTAGCCTAATGTTGGTAACCTCCTTAATCACATTAAGTGTTCTTGATGATATGTACTATGAGTGCATCTCCCCTTGTTAGGTGTCCCTCCATCCTTCAAATAACCTTCTAGAAAATGTCACATACTCATTTACCAATCTGGAAATCGATAATTCCTCCAAAACCTCTCGATCAAGAGTTCACAACATAGTTCGCAGTGCCAGCTTGTATCAACAAGTTCACAGTGCCAGGCATTGCGAACTCTCTTGTAGCTGATCTTTTTGTTTGAAAATGCATGAAAACACTCTAAAACTATCCCAAGTGTCACCAACTTCTATAATAACATATGATAGTGATATAAGATATAGGAAATCTAGCACATCCTCAATTGAATCTCGACTTATCAAACATGGTTGTCTTCAAATTAGCAAAATACCAAAACAGGAAACTATCAAAAATGGCATGAGTCAAGGTGCTCATCTTCTTCACATTATGACTCTGGAGCTCCTCCTCATGGCAACTTTAGCTACTATATAAAAATTCTTTTTGGCCAACTCCTCTTTGAAAGGTTGCAACTCCATCTTTAGCCCTCTAATCTGACTCTGGTGGGCTATGTTTTGTCTATACAAGTTTCTAAGCTGCATGTGGAGAGGTTGAAAAATTTTAGCTATAAACTTAGCCTTTTCAAGAGCTCCATGATACATCTCCATAAGTTCATTTAACTTCTTATTTTCAACCAACTCCTCCCTTTTTAGTTTAGCAATTTTATTCCTTGCCTCTTTAAGTTGTCTATTTAGCCTCTTAAAGGTAGGATTTTCTGGAGGAGCAGTTATGTCTACAATTTCAATGGGCTCCTTGATAGGTACAATTTTTCCCTTTCTCTGGATGGGGACTCTCACTGAAAATTTCTCCACAATGATTTCCTATTTTTTTTATTCTCTAGTAATAGGTCTCCTGACATTGACCTTGTCTATAGTAGGTAGTGAAGAGAACAATAACTTTCTTCCTCTCAAACATGTGGCTCTAGTTGAATGATTCTCTATTGGACTAGGAGCTGGAAAAGGTGAAACCTCTCTTTGTGGGGACTGAGAATATCCTCCTTCTTCTACACATTCCTTTGTTGCTTTATCTTTTTTAGTAGACTTGGTGCTCTTCATTCTCTTTCTCATCCCCAACTGTATAGTCTTTTCAACCTGAAGAGGGATTTGTACCTTAGACAATGGGGTAGGAGCAATGTTAAGTTGAAATTTTGAGGAAGTAATGAATTATTCCCATTCCATGTTTCTCTTTATTAATTCATCCATCACCAACATCTTTATCAGTCCTGAATGAAAAACACTTGTATCAAATTCCTTAGACTTATCCTGAATAGTATCAAAATTTTTTCCAATACTTCTGAACAAGTAGAAAGGAAGATCCATAACATCTTTCCCTGTGAAGTGTAGCAGTAGCCTTATATGATATTTATATATCATGTTAAATATCACTTCACAGGTAAAGTATCTTTGAATTATCTTCAACATTTTATAAAAACCCTCCAACATATGGTTTCTGGGCACACCCTTTGACAAATTGTCTTCTTGGTATTCTGGTTTGAGGAATTCCCTTGAAAAGGAAACATTCAGGGTCATGGCCTTGAACCATCTCTCTCCAGTACTAGGTATCTCAATGGTTTTTGATATGGTCCTCTCATATACCTCAAATTCTAGTATCCCAACCTTGGTCTTGGTTCCATCAAAGTTCAGTGTGAATTCTTTAGCCACCTCTGGGTGCCCCCTCTGCACTTTCTAACATAAATTAATACATCCCACACTTTGGAAGAGATCCCTGATCAGGGGTTCCTCAACAAATAATTGCATATCATAAGGATTTTTCCTCACAATGTCTCCACCTTTTTTAACCTTATTTTATTGATTATCCATTAGTGCTATCTTGGAAGGCTTTGTCACAGTACTGAATAATTAAGAATCAATAAGAAAAGGAAAAACAAACTTCTCATAGTAATAATTCTTCAAAGTAAGACTGAAATTGTTTAACAATGAGGTTATATTCATAATCCGATAAAAAAGGATTGTGAATAGTTGATGAATTGGTGAAAGACTACTTTGCAAAGGATGTTGGAACAAAGAGTTCGCAGTGGTGGCTAACTGCACAGAGTAAGGGTTTTGGAAAAGTTGTATGAAATGAGTGATGCAGAGGCCAAGGATCAATATATAAGGTAACTCAGGCCCAAGGATGATGATGGCTTCAAGAGATAAGATACAAAGTGTGAGGAGAGGGTTCTGGATCTTATTTACAGGTCAGTGAGATAGTTTGCAATGCCAACCAGCTAGTTCACAACCCCACAAAAAGGAACAACCATTAACTCCTTTCCAAAACTTAAAACAAGGTGGAAAAGTTTATAGAGTACCTAGTGGCCTGGAGTTGGAAGTTGGTATATTCATATTTACATAGGAGTGCCTACAAGTGGTCTAACCGCCAACTCATCCCCTCCAGCTAGTTCACAATGAAGTGTGTAACGCATGTCTGTAACACAAGTTCGTAGCGCAAAGATGGAGAATTCTTTTCACACTTGGAGAAAATAGTTAAATCATTCGTAATTATAATCCATGAATATTGATTTAAAAATCAACTCTGAAATCAAGGAGATCTCCAATTGACATGACCTTTTAAGAGAAATGATGACTATAAATGCAATATGTACATTGAAAGCGCTGCGAATTCTCCTAGTGAGTAGGCGGCGTACATCTCAGACTAGATTTGACATTTTAACGAGCTGAGTGACAAGAGGATGGGTCAGTGTACACCATGGAGAAAGTGAAATGTCAGGGTAATGATGACAAATTTTTGAAATATGTGACTCAATGACTCTTCAAACCAAAACCAAACTAATCATAATTTATTCATGCCCAAAAAATGAAAAAATAGTTATGGGAAAGGGACCTAAAACCTGTAACCTAAGGTAAAACTATGACTTAAAATCAAACTAAAGATTTTATTGACCCTTGAAAATCTATGTGATAACATTGGCTCCATGGAGGATGGCATGCTCCCTGTGAGATGCCAAGAACAAGCAGTTTTAGTGTCTTATCCAAGGGCTATGGGGTAATTATTCAAAACAAACAAAAATAGACTAAAACTGATATTTACAATGGAAGGGAAATCCACTGATGGCTTTAAGAAAATTATGTCTTCATAAAATGCCCATTAACTAGGCTACTAGAAAGTTCAGAGTCATCCAAGTTCTGCAATTTATAAGTGTTATTTTGAAAAACTTCATAAATCTTGAAAGGACCAATCCACAAGGCTTTGAATTTACCATGTTTCCCATTGTCTTTCCCTTGTGCATCCCATTTGAGCACCAGGTCTCCCAGCTGGAAATATTCTTTGTTTACCTTCTTGTCAAAATCTTACTTGATCTTCTGCTAATGAATCTGTGCTTTATCAAGGAGTTGCTCCCTGGTCTGTTGTACTTCCACTAGCTGATGCATCCTCCTAACCATATCATCTTGTTTTCCTTGTTGATCTTGTAAAAACTTTTCCATAGGTAATGCAAGTTGAGAAGGAAAGCCAAACTCATTTCCATAGACCAACTAAAATGGGGTAGTACCAATTGATCTCTTGGTGGTTACTCTATCTGCCAAGAGAGAAAATTTCAGCTTTGAATCCCAAGATTTTTTGTTATCCTCCAACATTTTTTTGATGATCTTTACTAGAATTTTGTTAGAGGACTCTGCCAATCCATTACCTTGAGGGTAATAAGGAGTAGAATGAATAAGTTGGATTCCAAACTTTTCACAAAACTTGACTAGGGGTTTAGCTTTAAAAGTTGCAACATTATCAATTATAATCTTGTTAGGACATCCAAACCTTGAAAAAAGGTATTTCAGGAAGCCAATAACTACTTTATGTGTTTCATTTCTTGTAGGAATTGCTTCTATCCACTTGGTGAAATAATCAGTGGCAGTCAGTATCCAACAATGTCGTCCACTTGAACTTGGATGGATTTCTCCAATGAAATCTAATCCCCATTGCTGGAAAGGACCAGATGCCATTATGGGTTTCAGAGGCAGGTATTTTAGCTGCTTCTTTCCTGAAAAATTCTAACATTTATCACATGCCCTGATCTTTGCACATACATTAGTGAATAGACTAGGCCAAAAGTAACCATCTCTAATTATTTTATATGTTGTCATCCTACAAAAATTATGTTCTCCACACAGGCTATCATGAAATTCAGACATGGTTTTCTTTTCCTCATTTGGGTCTACGCATCTTAGAAGAACCCCAACTTGATCCTTCCAATACAAAACATGATCAACAATGTAGTATCTAATTGCTTTGAGTTTTAAATACCTCACCTTAGTCTTGTCAATTCCAGGTGGGGGCTACAATGTTTGCAAGAAATGTATAAGGTGCTTGTACCAATTAAACCCTATCAATTTGGGACTGATTTGTGAGTTGTTGCTAGCAATATTAGTATGCTGATATACATAATCTGCATTCATGAAATTAACTCGAAGTGATTTACAGTTGGATTCAACTAATAACCTAGATAAACCTTTCCATTTCACCAACTTAGTAGGCTTCATTTCAAGATCAAACTCTAGAATTTTGGCAATCCACTTACTCTTCTTTCCATCTATGTCAGGCTCAATTAAGATTTATTTCACAGAAGCTAAAGGGACATAGGAAATAATTATGGAATGAAAAATATATACCCTGAAGAATTTGAGGGATTTAACCAAAGCATAAGCCTTCTTATCCATAATATCATACCTAACCTCTGCATCCCTTAGTTCCCTGCTAAATAAATAAATGGGATGCTCCATCCCATCTGTGTTTTTCTAAATAAGAACAACATCCAATGTGTCATTTGAGACAAAAGAAAATATCAGAAACTCTTTTGAATAATCAGGGTTGATAAGAATAGGTGCCTCATTCAGTGCTTATTTGATTTGATCAAAATAATTCCTAGCTTCAAGTGTCCATTTTATCTCATTTCCCTTTCTGAGCATAGATGTGATAAACTAAACCAATTCAGCAAAATTAGAGATGAATCTTCTCTAAAAGTTGATTTTACCTAGGAAAGACTGAATCTCCTTCTTGGACCTAGGGATAGACAGAGTCTTGATGGCCTCTACTCTACTTGGATCAATCCTTACCTCCTCTACTAAGACAATGTGCCCCAACAACTTACCCTCTTTCATAACAAACAAAGATTTCTTGGGATTGAGTGACAACCCAAAATTTCTACATTTCAGGAAAAAATTCTTCAAATGATGATAATGTTCCTTATTAGATCTTGAGAACACTGCAATGTCATCCAGATATATGACCACAAATTTGTCCTTTTCTCTAATGAAGGAAATATCCATTGTGCATTGGAAGGTTGCTCCTGCATTCATGAGACCAAAAGGCATCTTGGTATACATGAATGTGCCCCAAGGAGTAGTGAAATTTGTTTTCTCTTTGTCTTTAGGTAAAACATAGATCTGATTGAAGCTTGAGAATCGAGCAATCATAGACATCCTTGCTGAACCGGTCACCCTTTGAAAAATATGTTCCATCTAAGGAAAGGGATAATTATATTTCTTGGAACTCCTGTTTAGATTTTTTAAATCAACACAAAGTTTGATTTCACCATTCTTTTTCTTCATAGGAACTATATTAGACACCCACTCAGAGTACCTCAAAGGTATGATGATCTTAGCATCAAACAACATCTTGACTTCCTTTTCCATAATAGGCAACAACATGGGGTTAATCTGTCTTAGTTTCTTCCTGAATAGTTTGGTATCATCTTTCAAAGGAATTTTGTGTTAAATGATGCTTATATCATAAGTTTGTAGGTCCTCATATTTCCAAGAAAATACATCAGCAAAATCTTTTAATAATTTCACATATTCAGATATTTGTTCCTCTGACAAACTGCTAGACAAATTGACATACTTGGGGTTTTTCTCAGTACCTAGATTGGATTATGTCATATCATCTTCTTCATTTGATCCCTTAACCTTCAAATCCACATCATTTCTATCAAATAGTCTCTCCAAAGGAACTAATCCTTTGGGGATATGGTTATGAAGAAATTGGACAATCTTGTGGTCTGCAATTTTGTTTAGAAATATTTCAGCATGAGGGTTTTTATTAGTATCTTGATCTTGATCAATGTGAAGAGAAGACAACTCTTCCACAGTCTCCAAAAATCTCTTAATATTGATATCATCTTCAAAAACCTTCCAATTTTTAACATTGTTAGGTATAGAGGGCCTATACTTCACTTCTACATGATACTTGATTTTGGGGGGTAATGGGATTTTGAAATTGCTAGCAAAAACAACCAAAGAATCAACCATAACATTCTCTTCTCTAGGAACAAATGAGATGTTAAAATATAGGGAAAAATATCAATAATATCCCATACCTAATTTCTATAAGTCCTCAACCTTGGATGATGTTCTTCATACTGACTTCCTACCTGATGCACAATCGATTCTACATCCCCAAAAACTGATAACTCCTCAATTTTCATATCTTTATCTTCCCTCATCCCCAAAACTAGAGTCTCATACTCTGCAACATTATTTTTAGTTTTAAACTCCAACTTGTAAGACAAGGATAGGGCTTCTTGAGAAGGAGAAATAAAAACCACTTACACATCAACACTTTCTTTAGAAGAGGTCCCATCAAAATACATCTTCCAAACTTGGGTACCTTGAGGAGGTATCTCATATATTGTTAGAGGGTGTTTTCGGATTTCCAAGGGCGTCTGGAGAACATCATTAAGTTTCAAAATACTGGATCCCGAACCAGTGTCAACTGCATAAATATGATGGTTTGTGGGATTATCTTCATCACTAATAATGTAAGCTAGATGTTCTTCTCTGTACATCCTTCTGTGCTCACCTCCAAACATAGGAACAATGGCATATTAGAGGTCCATCTAAAATGTTCCCCCCAATATTTTAATCCAATACCTTGAAAATAACATCCCAAACTTAGGGGGAACATCGACCACTACAATATCCATGACCACACTCTTCATGGGCAGTTGAAATAGGGTAACAACTAGGTCTTTAATCACTCCAAGGCATTTCACCTTCCTGGAGTCAAAAGAGTATAGATCATGATGTGTTTTGGTAATTTCAAGACCCAGCTCATCCATGACATTTTTAGGCATTAAGTTATGAGATGCACCTAAGTTCATCAAGAAATTATGCACATTTTTATCATGAATATTCAATGATGTGTAAAAGGGAGGATAGGAGTCATCTCTATCTTCTACCAAAGGCCCCAATATGACTGTTGGTTTTTCATCTTGTAAATTTACTAAGTCTGTTGAATAGGAAGTAGGTGCAAGCTGCAACATTTTGGAAAGGTACCTCTTAAATTATTCATTCTTGATCAACTCTAAAAATGGGACTAGAATTTTAATTTTTTGTATTTCATTTTCAAAGATGAAAGAAGAAGGAGATTTCAGGATCTCTTTAATTTCTGGAACAGGGGCCTTAATCATAGGTTAATTGTTTTGTTCCTCATTTTCTTTACTAGTTGTAGTCAATTTTTTAGCATAATTTTCTAATTTCTTAGGATGATTGGAAGTACTAGGCTTTCCTTCCTTCTGTTTAGACCTCAAGTTGTACTTGTTTTGATTTTCTTTTGTTTTCTCTCCTTTACTCAATTCATTAAGCTAATTGTTCATAAGGGACTCTTCACAAGCAAACTGAGTTAAATGAGGGGAGGTAGAGGTGTCACCTTGACAGTGAATTTCCTGATATGTTCCTTCATATTCTCCTTCTTCATCATCAACCATGTTATTTTGAAGAGGAGTTTGAACCTTTTGGTCATCTTGATTCCTCTGATCTCTTTGAAGGATCTGAGGAGCATTATTTTATCTTCTAAAATTACCCTTGTTGCAAGTATCTTGTGTGTTTCTATTAGTTTGTCTTCCCTTGAGTTTCATTTTTTCCATCTCTGCAGAAAGTGATTTAACCAATTTAGTTAATTCATCCACCTAAGGGATGACACTAGAAGAATCAAAAGTTGAAGCTTCAACCTTTTGTTTTCTCCTCTCTCTATCAGATTTTCCTCTTAGCTTATCAGTTGCCAATATATTTGATTCCACCTCAAATGACACATCTTGCATATGAGCTAAAGAGGTAGATATTATCTCTCTCAACAGGAGGAAAAACTCAAGATCAAAGGCACTAGCATAAGTTATTTTTGCAGAGGTTTCAATTGGTTTGATTTTTGTATGGATGTTATTGTACATTTTATTAAACCTTTTGGAAAAATATGAAACTGATTCCCCTTATTTTCTCTTGAGTGACCCAAACTCTGTAATATAATACAAAAAATATTTCTTATCACCCTAATGCCTTAAAAAGGCATCATCAAGGGCTTCAATCCCAACAATTGATCCAAGAGGTAACCCCTAAACCATTTCATGGCTTCACCATCAAGGCTTTGTACAAAAAATCTCATTCATACATCCTCATTTTTAATGTTTAGATTATCAACATAGCTATAAAAAGATGCAATATGGTCCTCTGTAGTTATGTCCTCTTCTCATGTGAACCTGGGCATGTACTTAATATAGTCTCCTACTGGGAGAGAATTCATAGGTTGAGGAAGCACAAGAGGAGCATACTTAGCAACCACTATGGAATCCATCCTTTTCTAGGAGGGTTTGCACCTACCATTTGATTATGAAGAGGATGATTATAAAGTATAGGATAAATAGGGGGAGACTTGATTGGTAAAGCTACATTCTGTATGATCGGTAACTTAGGAGAAGGAAGAGTATAGGATGGAGAAGTTTCATTTTTAACAAATAAAGGTTGAGTCTTGAAAGAGGATGGTGAAAATTCAAGGGAACTGAGGTTCCTTCTTCTTTGGTCACAAAAAATTTGAAAGAGTGAGGAGAAGGAGAACCTAGGGTAGTAAAATCCTATAGACTCTCAAGCCTAAACCAATTTACAACATCAAGTGAGGCAAGCACTTCAAAATTTTCAAAGATTTCTTCTTTCAATTTGGGGGAAAAAGAGGAATACTCTACAGTCAAATCTCTAAGATCTAACTTTTCAAGAGTTTCAACAAAAGGTAAAAGAGGAGCACTAGATAAAACTACTAGAGTTTTTAAAGTAGAATCAACAAAGTTTCGAGTAGTACCTGAAACAATAGTTGAAAAGCCTTCTTGAGAAGCTATTCCTTTCTTGATGATCTACTTTGGGTCAGATTTAGGTGTAACTAGAGGTAAATGTGGAGTAGACCTCATGTGTCTACCTTTAGGAGCCACAAATGAAAGAATGGAGTCGTCAAGTGAAATATGCAGTCTTCAATTTTTTGTTTACTGTGCACCCTAGGAATCGATATTTTCTTTGTCGTTCAATCCTAGGGAAATGTTTTCAATATGTTCCCTGACAACGATGCCAAGAATGTTAGCACTAAAAGTCCCCCTTTGACTGCTAAAGTGTAATCTCAACACCATTTGTTAGAAAAACAGGACCGCGGAGCAATAAAATAAAACAAATGCAGAAACAAAACACAGAAGACACACAATACAAGAGAGACATAGATTTACATGGTTCACGCAGTGTGGGCTACGTCCACCAGAGAAATTGCCAGGTCCTTCCTTTATTATTATC
>CBVK0100485772.1:0-18213 GCA_900067695.1 Picea abies
AATTGGTCTTAGGGTGGCCATAATGTTGATATATACCGTATGGTTATGGAGTGATATGAGTTATGCCTTAGTGTTATGCATCCTCACTGGCATTGTTGTCAAATGGTTCGTCCCTTAAGAAAATCAATAGAGGCTATATCTCTGTGTGTTCTTTGTAACCATCATTCTTCAGTGGACATTCACCTCTCTTCTTCAAATGTAAAATGCACTATGTGTTGGTGTTTTTTACCCTATTCGTCATTATTTCCTTTGTGGCTAACTATTGTTCTATTTCCCATACCAAGAGTTATAAGTAAACCCTATGGATTACTACTGCATCTACATCGAAAGGGTTTTTTTGTGGTTGATATGTCCTTGAGGACCCCCAGTTATCTATGCTATTGTTGAATAAGCATGCTCTTGATTGTCTCCTTGTAATTGTTGTGACAAAGCCCAATTTTAAAACCCCAATTGTTCTGCTCCCTTCGGTCATCTTATGGGTTGTCAAAGATTGGTTTATCAAGTGGAGTGGTTATGAAAGTTTTCATCAAGTCCCTATCTTGTCTCTCTATGATTAAATTGTTTGAAAGCTTGTGATTGAGAATGATTAATAATATGTAGTCGAGGGCTGTCACTTTTTCGTTGTAGTTCCAATCATTGTGTTTTTACAGCATGGTATTAATTGCAAATTGGAGACTCCTGTGTTTTTCACTAGGCTCAATCAGGGTTATATAGAATTATGGAAATGGTGATTGTGTGTATTTGGTTATGATCACTGTGCATATATTATTGAATCGTCGTTCATATTGGAAATGATTACATCAACAATGATGAGGTTAGAGTTTTATGTTGACTGTGGTTTCGTTGCAAAATATTATTGGTTGATATGATGAAGAATGTATGTAATCGGGTAGTTTGAAAGTCTGATCGTATTTGGAAAGGGACATGTGTATATTTTAATTTGGGATGATCGTGAATTCATAGACAGTGGATTTTATTTTATAGTAATGCAGAGGTGTAGCAATGTTGTTGTGTGTTTTATTTCAATTCTTAAAAGGAAAGAAAGAAATTAAAGACCAAGCATTTTATTAACAAGACTATTGAATGGAAAGTTGTTCGATTATGAGTATGATTTCACAGACTTTTCTAAATTGATAAGTTTTGAGGAATTTAAATGTTGGAACAACGAATAGTTTGATACACAGTAATTGTTGATATGGTGTTGGTATTTTTTGTATTGATTTTAGTACAGAGTTATGTTTATTGATTACTTGATTTATTTTATGAATATTTTCGTTGTTTCTCTGCCATTCTCTCACTTTTTCTCACATTACAAATCCCCTCACCTTCCCAGATCCACTATTCACGCCCTGTTCTTAAAATTAAATTATAGTTAAATGAAAACTCTATATTATAGCAATTGAAGGATGTCACATGGATGAGTTACAGTTGATATGTTTTTTTATTACAACACATATGATTATTTGATGGTTTGTTGAGAAGTAATCATGACCTGCCTCCCTTCATTTTACCACTTTTCTCTCAATACAATCCCTCATATATCCCAAAACCCTTATTCACCCCCTGCTCATTGAAAAATATTAAACATTTTTTATGGATTGGATTGCATGAGTCTGATGTGTTGCTAAGCCAAAATTTGTTCCATATTTAAAGGGATGTCATGCATGGTTTTTTGAAGAAACTAGTTGCTAATAAATGTTGCATACAAGAATGAGCTTTTTCAACATAGGAAGCCATGGCCATAATAACATGGGAAGAGGAAAATTAGAATAGGGGCCCTAGAAGGCCAAGGTTTTATATACATTTTGATGTAGATCCATAAGAGTTGAACCAGTTATTTCAAGATGGATTTTTCAACTGGATTGGACAAGGAGTGGTCCAACCTAGGCCAAAAAGGCCTCCTTTCCAACCCCCACATGTCCCTAGTATCTTTGATGTAGATCCATAAGAGTTGAACCAGTTATTTCAAGATGGATTTTTCAACTGGATTGGACAAGGAGTGGTCCAACCTAGGCCAAAAAGGCCTCCTTTCCAACCCCCACATGTCCCTAGTATTCAAGTTGCCCCTCTTGTCTCATTACAACCTGAAGTCCTTGAAAAATGATGGATGGCAAGAGATTATCCACCTGGAAGTCTCCCAACATCGTGGCTAGCCCAATATATCTCTGCCTCTTCCTCCTCCACCGGTTAGCCCAATTGTCCAATATTCCCTTGAATTACATCATTCAAACACCTGTTTTCAGAGGTGTTGATCTATCTTTGATAATCTGTGTAGACTTGTCTGTTTGTGAATTAAATTTCATGATTGATAAAGGATATTGTGCAGAGTCAAGTGGGAAACAATCTGTGGCAAGTTAATCCAGCTTTTAAAGTTCATTTTTTTACTTTCTGTCAGAATTCCTTTTGTATGGTTTTTATCGGGGACATCTAAGTTTGAATTTGGTCCAAACTCCCTCAGGGAATTTTGTAAAGAGAACGATTCTTTTGATTAATTGGAATGAAATAAACAATTGATTTCTGTCTCATATGTGTTAATTATTGACTTGGTATTTTTTCTTCTGTCTCTACATTTACTTTTTCATATGTTATATTCAGAAAAATTACATAAATATTGATTTTTTGGTAATTTTTGGTTTATGAAAAATCAACCTAAGCCCTTGTAACCAGTACTTGTGGATTAGGAAATAATTTTTGAGGCTATAAACGTAGGGTGATATTCCTGTGTGTCTTTCTTTAGCCAAGAAAGATATGAAAATGCTTGAGTAAGATCATTTCATATCTTTTCCTCAACAAAGTGCTCCTTGATTGATGGTCTTTGTCACACCCCTAGGCTAGGGGTTGTTAAAATATTAAATGTGCTTGTTTTACCATAGAAACTATCACAATATTTTCACCCAACCATGGGCACACATCCGCCCCCAAGAACCATAACCTTTTCTAGATAGAATAATCTTGGAAGTAGCACTAGAACCAACAAATAACTAAGAGAGCACATCTTTCTCCAATGATAGCTCACTAGACAAAAAGTCTCAAAACCACAGAACAAGAACAATACCCAACTGCAGCAGGTGCAATTTCACTTCTTCCAATACATCACCAATATTACCACCAATATATTCCAATATGTCACCAAGAATACCACCAATAGATACTAGGAGGTAGGGCAGATATCTTATGCTAAATACCGCTAGAGAGAGAGACCAAGAATCATTCAGAAGATACACCTTCCAAACTTGCAACTGCAGCTCCAAAATTATGCTAGAATTTACTGAGAGAGTGAGTGAAGTGAGTGAGTACAAATGAGCTCAAGCGTCCTCTATTTATAGTGGTTCTTGTCACCTATCTGGGCCAAGTTGTCCTTTTAGAGGATAATACTTTAAAATTAATTATTTTTCTAAGACGACTTGTCTTCTAGGGTTTTTACACATCTATTTAGGATTTCTCTTACTTCCAAAATATTTTATTCTATCCAAAGGTTACACATGGAGGTTGGTACCTCCCACAACTACCGTAATATCAACACTCCCTCCTAGCTAGGGAGGTATTAACTGTAATAGTCTCAAACAAATCCATCCATTTCACATGGTATGGGAAAGGATAACAAAGTCTTGCAGACCATTTTAGATGTAGCATCATCATAGCCACACATGATATCTCATGATCACACAGATCAAGTCATGAGAATCATCATCATTATCC
Source organism: Picea abies (assembly GCA_900067695.1). Lineage (NCBI taxonomy): Eukaryota > Viridiplantae > Streptophyta > Pinopsida > Pinales > Pinaceae > Picea > Picea abies. The sequence continues at coordinate 3,700 of CBVK0100485772.1, forward strand.
ATCTAGCTGGAAATCACCTCGAACACTCTTAGTTGAAAAACCAACCTAGGAAACTCCTTCAACACTACTAGTGGTCTCCATAGAAATCCAGTAGTAGTGCACATTTACTACAATTCCATCCAATATATCAGAAAAGTGTCAATCCTTAGTAGTACACAACTAATATCTAGTTGTATATAACCACTCCTAGTAGTGCATAACTACTATCTAGTGACACACAGTCACTACCAGTGGAACACATCCACCACAATAGTACATAGCTATTGTCCAAAGACTCATAGTATGCACTGAAATCATCTAATAATTGTACAATCTATCACTATGTAGTACAATAGTCTCCTAGCATCAAATCATATCATCGTCTACGTCATCTCTCGAGGCCATACTCCATTTGAGTAATTGTACATGGTTCTGACTAAGTCATGTGTTGGACTTAGTACACTCAAAAAATTATATCGCATAAGTCACTCACTCAACACAGTGATACATGGACCATTCTTCTAATTAAGACATACGTCCTAGAAGAATGATTGTCCCAATAGATGTTGAATGCCCCACAATGGGATACAAGGACCATTCTACTAATATGGACATATGTCCTCGAAGAATGATTTTCATTCCAATTATTTAAATCCACACCATGGGCTACAATGACCATTCTTCTAATCCAGACATACGTCCTAGAAGAATGATTCTCCTGAACCATTTTCCCTTCGGCCATTACTATGAACTCAAGGAAAATGTCTGTCATGTACCAATATCCCCACTCTAGTCACTATTGTGAACTCAGGGGGATATACCATTCTTCTAATCCAAACATATGTCCTAGAAGAATAGTTGTCCTGGACCATTCTACCTATCCGAGAAATGCCCTAGGGGAATAGTTGTCCATGGTACATCAACAATTTGTCAACCTGGACCATCCTCCATAGGTAGAATGTATGTCCACCGACAATATGTTCTTCCTGTACCATTTTACACCTCGAAAATGTTTTTCCACCAACACACTAACTATCCATGATGCCATCTATCAACACTCCCTCCCAACCAAGGAAGTCATCTCCTCCATTTTGACCAAGGGAGTTATCTCCATTGTATCATCTCTAAGCCATATTAGCATGATGCAAATGCATTATATATAAGTTGTATTGGCATGATGTGGAGTATAATCTACATCATCTCTAAGATATACTAGTATTATGTGAATCCATCATATCTAATTGGTATTGGAATGTTGTAGATCAATGTCTCTACATCATCTCTAAGTTGTACTAACATGGTGTCAATGCACCATCTCTAACTTGTACTAGCATGATGTGAGTCATTTGCATCATCTCTAGGATGTACTAGCATGATGCTACTGCATCATATCTAAGATGTACTAGCATGATGTGACTCAGGCATATGCATCATCTCTAAGTTGTACTAGCATGATGCTAGTGCATCATATCTAAGTTGTACTAGCATGATGTGTCTCAAGACATTTGTATCATATCTAAGTTGTACTAGCATGATACATCTCAAGACATATTATCATATCTAATTTGTACTAGAATGATTTTGAAGCATCATATACAAGTTGTACTAGCATGATACATATCAACACTCCCTCTCAACCAAGGGAGCAATCTACATAAGTCCCAACTTGTTCCTCAAGTATGTAAACTTTATCTTGGACAGAGTCTTTGTCAAAATATCAAATTCCTGTTCATCGATGGAGATGTATTGGAGAATAATTTATTCCTTTTTGAATTTGTCACAGATAACATAGTAGTTGATCTCAATGTGCTTCAACATGTCATGGAATCATGTGTTTCTCTGAGAGCTTCATACATCTCTTATTATCACAATATATCACAGTTGAATCCAACACCTGATCAGATAGTCCATAAATCATCTTACAGAGCCATATTGCTTCCATACAAGAATCACAAACTATAATATAATCTTCTTCTATAGTTTTGAGTGCAATAGACTTATGTTTCCTGGTAGCCCATGGTATCATAGCAGAGCCCAAACTGAAACATATACCAGAAGTACTATTTTTTTCATCTGCACTCCCTTCCCAATATGAATTAGTAAATCCATGCAGTTTCATGTCATTGTTTGAGGCATATCTCAAACCATAATTTAGCATCCCACAAAGATATCTCAAAATGTGCTTTGCAACTATCCAATGCTCATGCCTAGGTTCGACTTGGAACTAGCTCAACGTGTTCACAACAAAGAAATTTTTTGGTCGGGCATTAACTAAATACATCAATGAGCCAATCAACTTCCAATACAGGGACAAGTTTATTGGATCAGAATTAGAGTCTCTCAACTTCCTCAGATTTGTCACCATGGGAGTTGTCATGGATTTGCAATACATCATCCCAAACTTCTGATGGATATTTACAACATACTTCCCTTGCTCTAGGAATATTTTACCACACTTCTGCCATAATTCTAGTCCCAAATAATAATGCATGAGACCAATATCCTTCATATTGAACTCAGGGGATAACTCTCTCTTACACTGAATAATGAGAGGCTATGCACCTGTCAGAAACAAATCATCAACATTAGTATCAGGATCACAGGTGCATCATTCACAACCTTGAAATAAAGGTTTGCATTATCATAGCTCTTGGAAAATCCAAGTATCTTCAGGTAAATATCAATTTGTGCATACCAAGATATTGGATATTTCTTGAGTCCATACAAGACCTTATTTAATATACATACATGGGTTTCTCTCAGGTGTACCTCAAAACCTTGAGGTTGCGCTATGTATACTTCTTACTCAATTACTCCATTGAGAAAAGTGTTCTTTACATCCATTTGATGTAAACTCCAACCCATGGATGTTGCAAGAGATATGATGACTCTAATAGAGGTGTATCTGGAAACTGGAGCAAACGTCTCATCATAGTCTTCTCCCTCTTACTGGGAGAACCTTCTAGCCATGAATCTTGCCTTTCATTTATTGATACTTTACAAACTTTTCTTCGGGTCTAAGCACAATTTCCCATAAATCATGATGGATTGATAATATTCCATCATATCTTCCTTCCATTCTTTCTTCTTGATTGACAACCAAATATCCTCAAGTGTTCAAAACTTGGATTCTTTTCAAAGAAATCTTCTTATGGAGTCATGTTCTTTAATATATGATGACTTCTACTCTGAATATATATGGCTATCATAACTGCTTCTCCCCATAGAAACATGGATAGATTCTATCCATTCATCATTTCCTTGATAAATTCTTCAATGGATTGGTTCTTTATTTCTTCTACACCATTTTGATGAGGATTGTAGGGAGTAGTGAGCTCCCTCCTAATCCCTATTGCAAAAATCAATGAGCTTCTCACCACTTGATGGAGTTATCTGCTCTATGTTTTCAACTTTCATCGTAGCTCCTTCTCAGATCTATCGCCTATGACCTTCCTGGAACTAGAACAACAAGAGAAAAAGTATTTCCAATATAATTTTCATAAGAACATATATATGGTAACAAGGATCATAGAATTACAAAGGTGACCTGTCCAGGAACAAGAAATATATCCTAGAGGATATATTAGTTCATCAAACAAGTGCAATAATCATATATATCAATAGTACATATATGCAACCAAGTATACCTAGAAGTAATAGAACCTTTCGAACATTGTTTTCATAAATATATTTTTTACTAGTACTATAGCAACTATCAAACTTGATATGTGCAAATTGAAACTTGACAATTTGATCAATAAAATCTAGAACCTGGAGGCTCAACTGCTTGTTCTTCTTGAATGTAATGAATCCAATATCATTGTTTGCACAATGTCTCTTGTACATTCCCTACAAAACACACTCATGCTTTTTCTAGATGATATAACATGAAAAGCATATACAAGTGCATACCTTTGAAATTTGCATCATCATTTAGCTTATATTCTAATATGAAACTAGACACCATCTTGATAAGAAGAAGTTATAAACTGAATCAAAAGGTTCAATGATTAGAACAGGATAGAAACTCTAAAATTTCAACTTTGACCATAAACTCAATTTTGACCAAAAGTCAACCTTTGACTTTGACTAGTCAACCTTTGACTTCGACCAATCAACCTTTGACTTTGACTTTGACCAAAAAAATCAAATTGATGTTTTTGTTGCTTGAGGACACCAGAGGGTGCGATAGGCTAGGGCACGCTAGAATATCTAGAAATCAGGTCCAACACTTCACTTAAGGTGCCCAAAGAATTATATTAGGGTTTGTTGCAACTACAAAATCAAAAAACCTAGTTGCAGCTGCAACAGGTGCTATAACAAGCTTGAAAAATAAATATCACTCTACCTTCTAGTGGTTAGACTATTATGAAGTTAGTGTGGGCCCATAACCTATTAAAAAATTCTATGTGCTCATTTTACCATAGAAAATATCACAATATTGTCACCCAACCATAATCACATGGCCACCCCCGAGCACCATAACCTTTTCTAGATAGAATGATTCTGCAAGCAGCACTACAACCAACAGATAACCAAGAGAGCACATCTTTCTCTAAAGATAGCTCACTAGAAATAAAGTCCCAAAACCATAGAATGAGAACAATACCCAACTGCAGCAGTTGCAGTTGCACTTCTTCCAAGACATCACCAAGAATACCACCAATATACTCTAAGACGTCACTAAGAATGCCACCAATAGATACTAGGAGGTAGGGAACATATCTTAGAATAGATAGCACTAGACAGAGAGAGAGAGACTAAGAATTATCTAGAAGATACACATTCCAAACTTGCAATTGCAGTTGCAAACTTGTGCTAGACTTGACTGAGAGAGTGAGTGAAGTGAGTGAGTACAAATGAGCTCAAGCTCCCTCTATTTATAGTGGTTCTTGTCACCTTTCTAGGATGACTTGTCCTTTTAGAGGCTCATACTTTAAAATTAATTATTTTGTTGAGGCAACTTGTCTTCTAGGATTTTTACACATCTGTTTAGGGTTTATCTTGCTTCCAGAATATTATATTCTAGCCAAAGGTTACACATGGAGGTTGATACCTCCCGTAGCTACCATAATATCAACATGGGTAACTAAGAAGATGATGTCTCGATGCCCGCAAATTGAATACATGGATTTTTGAGAGACAGATGACTAGTTGCGCCCACAACGAGAAGAAAAATCCCTTCCTCTCTACCACACATCACCATTCATTGATAACAACATATCAACAGCCACCACACTAGCCTGACTCGGAAAGGACAACATGTATTTCTTCATGAGGTAACAATTCAGGTATCATGGGAAGTGTCACTTTGATAATTAAAGAATTTGAGCATGTTGCAAAGAACCCTTTCTTGATTATGAAAATGTTTGCTTGGAACTTATACCTTTTTCCTCATTTCACCTTGGTAGTTGACATGGTTTCCTAGTAAGTGGGCCACCCTCAGAAAAAGGGTTGCTACTAGGGGATCTCCTTGAATGTTCATTGTACCATTCATGAACATACTTACCACTTTCCATGCCTCTTCCATTTCATTTCCTCATATTTGGTGTTTTTGGGCTTATTGACCCCAAGCAGGGCTAGTACCTCATTTTATGGGAAGAAGGGGATAAAGGCCTAGAGGTGGTGTAGCTAGAAAAAGTTAAAACCATAAATTATCCTTCTAGATGCTTGCCCTAAGGTCCTGAGAGCAATGAAACACTTCATAAAAAATCAACTACCTTTAAAAAATAAAAATAAAAATTAATAAATGTCTCAGTTGATGGGGGAATGCATTTGCAATGTCTTTTAATTTTTAGTGCATATGGAACTCGATGTATTGCTAACTTCAATTGGCATTGTTTTTCTCTTTACTTTCCATTGTACATAGCACTCAATGTTCGAACCATAATAAATTAATGACATTAAAATGGCTTGGAAAAATGTTGCATTGCAAATGAAGGGTGCAATACACACTCCACAAAAGGCCCCCATAAATGAGACAATATGAGATCTTGATATGTCAAGAACCCCATGCCCAAAAGTATGACCCCAATCCACATCATACTCACTACATGACTTAGAGAGGGTTTTCTTGGGAAACACTCAACTTTAGGATTGGTCTACCCAATAGGGCACCATGACAACCCTCCCATAATTAAATTTGGAAAATGTTATAAGGTGTTTGAGAATTTGTTTAGTTTGAAAAAGGAGGGATTTAATGCACATGTTTGGGTGGTTATTTTATTAAATTTGGCTTACTTGGCATGATACATGTGACTTGTGGACCCTTGGAGGGAATACTTGTTTTTCTTTGAAAGACCTTGCTCAGTAAAATCTATCCATGGAGGAATTATTCCATTTTTACCTTCATGGGGGGTTGAAAACCCATAGTATGGATGTCATAACCCATGGGATGGGTAGAGCACCCCAGAGCCTTTGTGTGCAAAGGATAGAGGACGTTTCCTTTGGAGGAACTTTGACAACATTTGAGGATGACATCATAGACCTTTGCACCTAGACATTGGCCTTTGGAGGCATAGGACGTCAATTTTTGAGCCCTTGATGTCATTTGGAGGATAGGTTTTGGTGGGCTTGATGGTTCCAGAGGTGATGTGATGTGGTTTTAAGGAAGGAGATGCATGGAATGACACTCTATCATGTGAGATCTTGGAAAATGGCCTTTGGATGCCCAATGATCTACATTTTGAAGTTCAACGTCTCACTTTTAGACCTCATGTCACCCTTCTAGGGCATGATGTCACCATTTTTAGGGTTTTACTTTATGTAATTTTTATATTTGCAAGTTGTAAGAGAAAATAAATGGGGTTGACCCTCTTTTTATTTGTTGTTGACAATTTTATGTGGACAAATTGGTTTATATGGCCTATATAAATAGAGGACCATCTCTTTTCATTTTCATAACTCATCACTTGAGAATTACATATTCTTGGGATGAAATTTCATTCTCTTTGGGTAATTCACTATATATTATCTCTTGCACAGAAATGGATGCTAGACTTGTCTATTGGTGGAATAAAGGGTACTTCTCTTGGATGCTTGTTCTTGGCAATTTGATGGAATTTCTTTGATAAAATAAGGGTTTTGCATGCTATCTCTTGGAATAGGTAAGGAATTTATGCAATCTTGTTTTTTTCTTCTTAATTTCAAGGTTATTAATCAAACCCTATGAAGAGTATAAGGGAATACACCCTCCATCGAGGAATTTTCTTCTATTGCTATTGAAAAGGATTAAGGATTGCTACAAGGAGTAAGAAGGTTTACACCCTTGTAGCAAGACCTTGCTAAGGTTTATCTTCTCTATGGAGTAAGATGATTTACACCCCTAGAATATCATTAAAATATATCTTAGCTTGGTGGTTACCAATCAAGAGACTCCATAACCCAATAGATGCGACACTAATTTTATTGGAGATTGAATATTGTTGCATTGGTAAACATGAATTTTAAGAGATTGAATTGTTTAAGGTTAGATATAAATTCTATATTATATTGGTTCTCTTGTCTTCCTATTCCGTCCTGATTGGATAAGTGATTGTGTTGTTGTAATAGACATTAAGCTACATCCATTAGGGTTGTATTAAAACTCTCTTTCTCAACAATTTTCTTTCACTTTTGACCATTGAAATTGGCATGTAAGCAGTGAAAATTGATCTACTTTTCAAGGGTTATTGATTGGGAAACTTACTTGTTGATTTTGTTGGTTAAAATTTTTTGTTGTAGAAAAATTTTCAACAGCCATAGGGTTGCTACAATTATATGTTGATAACACTTTCTTACAACCCTCATTTGTCATATAATTCATTGTCTTAAGCATTGGAATATTATCTCTATGTCCATGCTAATTTATCCAATATAATATGTTGATTAAATATTGTAATTTTTAGCTATTATGACTATTTTCATTGCTGATATATATTTCCTTACTTCTGCAATTTTGGGACAACGAGGTTTCTTGCTGACTTCCCACTTGTTTTGAGGCTTATATCATCATATTTAGTCTTGCTTTGGTTTTTATAACACTATTTTGTGGGTACACAACCTTGCCAACCATTTACCATCTTCAAATATTCTCTCCTCAAGTCTCAAGATCATATTAGACTATGACCTATAGGGGTGTTCTTCTAGCTCCTTGTTTCTCCCCTTGCAATCCCCCTAGGGTCACCCGGGAAGTCTCCCTTGTGTTGTAATTTTCCTTCACTAAAATGAGGGGGATATATATTGAGGTGATAGTGATGGGTGTCCCTAGTTGTGTCACACATTTTTGGATTGGGTTGGGATTTTCCCAAACTACAAATTGTGTGATAACAGTCTCTAAGACAATTAATCAACTTGGGTCAAAGTGATAACCTACCACTTGGTTGAAGCCACTTCCAAGGAAGTTGGTCCAACAACTTGGGTGTGTTTCACTAAGAACCCACAAGGAAAGAAAGAGACAAAGAGTACATTCCCTTTCCTCCACGTGACTATGTATCCCCTAAATGGATTGATTGATCACCTCTTGCAATTATCCTAGAAACCCATGTCAAAGAACAAGTAAAATAAACCTTGGCTAAGAAAAACAAGCATTACAATAGATAATACACAATGAAATAAGAGAAGTAAGTTTGAAAATATGGAATTATGATCTCACTAAGTTTCCAACAACTACAAAATGAGAGGAGGGGCTAGCCTTATATAGTTTTATTGTACCGACTAGTTTCTACCTCCCTCATAAAATAACAATTTTCTTGGTTTTCTCATCCACAATTGGTTGGAGGCTAAACCCATTGAATAATAATTTCAATTACATAACTCCATGATAAAAATGGGATAAAATCCATTTTAGAACAATTGACTAATGAGTATGTCCACATGAGAGGTTCACTCGACCAAGAGAGAGGTTGTATAGCCTTGGAGAAGGTGCGATTTGGTGTACAAATTCCAACCTTCTTTTTGGGGACAATTTTCTCTTGAAGAATGATCACAATAGTCATGTGTTTTCCACATTAACCTCTCTTTAATCCAATGCTTAGTTTTTCTATCCAAATCCATGAAGAAGGAGGTACAAAATGTCCCAAAGGAGATGATTTGGTCTTTTATTGGCTTAATTAATCCTTTGGCTTGGAGAAAGAGCATATTTGACTTGCTAAAAATTCTCCCATGGCTAGTAGACCACAATGTTCCTCTTCTTTGACCATTTAACTTTTGGAATTGTGATAAACATCATCATAGAAGAGTGGTATGATTCTCCTTTGAGAGGTTCTATCTCCTTTGATACTTCATCAATCCCAAAATTACAATATGGGTTTTACTTGTAAAACTTTTCTGACCATTTTGAGTCCATGTTGAATTTTTCCCTCTAGGGACCCACTTCATTGGGATCAATGAGATACCTCAAAATAGATTCAATGATGATAACGTTTTGAGACTGCCATGTTATGAACAAAAAATGATAAATGCACCATGGCTAAGAGACACATATAGACTCAATATAAATTAACCATGTGCGAAGACATGTTTGTGCATAACATGGACCGAACTAGGCCCCACAAATCGCAATCACCCCTACATAAGACTCATGGCTCTGCATAACCATGTGTCCCAATAGTTCCATGCCAAGGCCTCCAATCCTATACAAGATGAAAGACATTGATGTAGGGACTAAGGGGACTTATCATGGTCGAACCAAGTCTAGGAGTCCATTACAATATCATCCACTATGGTTTACATGGATTTGACTTGCATCCTTGGGATTACAATGGTGTAGCCAAGTGAAAAATATAGGGTACCTCCTGGAGAGGTAACAACTGGCTCCAACTGTGGGACACTTGCTCTTTGTGAGAGAAAGTGAGAACCCCATAATCTTTCACCTGTAATCCTAAAACAATGTCACACATTTTTTTATTAAATGTTAGTCAAGGGAGTAGGACACAAGGTCTTATCCCTTCCTAGAAGAGAAAAAAAAAACATCTAATATAGGAAATGGAAATTCTGAAGGTAAATCATACAATAAAAACTTGAAAGGAAATAGTGAAAAAATGAAAGCATATAATATAAACTATTAATCATAATAGAGGGATTATTCATCCTACCTACTCTAATCAAGTAAACAAGATATATGAGGTAAAATTGTATAACCAATTCAACCAACATATAAACTTATCATTACCTTAGGTTTTTCCTTTGTGTTTGGTTTCTAAGAAAAAGAGTGAAATTTCAAACCTATAGAAAGAATACATTGGAACTTCCCTCATAGCTTAGACTGGATCCAAAATGGAACCCTCGAGTTCACCGGGGTTACTGCACACTTCCTCAATCCATAAGTAAACAAATATAATGCACTTGTCACTCTTGTATTCATCATTGCACCACTTATCATCATTAATCATCAAGTTTTCAAGTAAATGAGGCTTGGATGGCAACCCCAGGTGGAATCGGCATGAAAATGGCTACCCTTCCTCACTATATCTAGTCACATTTATAAACAAATGGTGAGAAAAAACATGAAAACTATAAGAGAATGTGAACTTGTGGGTTATGGATGGCTTCTCCAGTGTCTAAGGTTGAAATCTCATGAAATAAGTTAGAAACTAAACATGTTGTGGCCTTCCTATCATTGTGACCCTCAAACTCTTATTGTCAAATGGATATTCATACACTTGAGAGTTACTTATTGAGGACATCCATGATTGAATAACTTGTTTATGTAGTGTGAGTGTGGAAACTCCCATTCTACACCTATAAAGATACATGTTCCTGTAGTATGGCCAAACTTGGTTGTTCATATGGAAAAAAATTTGCAATCTCATGCTCATCATTATATGTATCATAGATGGGATCATCGTCAAAATCATAATAATCAGTATCTCACTTTCATCTATCGACATGAAGGAATGCATCAATAATTTCAATCTCTATGCAATCGTGCTTCCTATCCGCTAAAGAAATTCCCACCAAGTTGTCCCCTTCTAAATCACTGCAAGATGTATCATGAGAATCAGATGATTGAAAAGTAATAGAGCTTTCAAATTTGTACATTCATCTAGAGGTGGGAGGGTGGGTTCCTGAATATTGCTATTAATGATACTTTCCTCATCTCTTTGATCTTCAATTGGATCTTGGCCCTCAATGGAAAGATGAGAATTCTCTTCATCAGTGCTTCCTACTATGGTGTTTTCCTCCACTTTATCCATATGGCTAGAAATTTCTTCTTTCATATCAATCATTGTTTATTAAGGTTTGTTGTCATTGATGTCAACCCTTGAAGAAAGCTCGGTAACACAAAGGTTTAGGTAATGGATCCAAGTTTTTTTGATGTAAATATGACTCATTATTGTCTTTTCATGGTTGATAAGAAGCACAGATGGATGAACTCCAAAGTGGTCCCCTTATGGTGAAATCCCTCATGGGAAGACACTTTACGGATTGAGTTATCCTAGAAGTATGGTTAGAGAACCCATGCTTAATTGTAGAATAATGAGATGAAGGATAGTGAATTTGTCAATGAAACTATCCTAGATGCATAATGTTTGTCATGCCATTACATTGGTATGTGGAACATCACATGACTCCTCGCAATTAGAGAGTTATGACCATATGAAGTTGGAGAACCCTCATGAGTCTTATAGAATCCCCCAAAATTCAAAGTGTCTTACAAAAGAAATTACTTTAAATGGAGAAGCCCTAAAATAAGGAAAGTGTAAGGCTACATGAAGATATAAATAACAGGAAAATATCACTCATTAAGAACACACTTGTACATATTGTAGATATATTTTATTGTGTAAAGATTATTGTAAATACATGTGGATACATCTGAAGTGGCAAACTTCTGAGGTAGCACAAAGGGTTGATGGAAAAATTCTCATATTTATAGAAAACCCTATTTTATGAGGCATATGTGGGTTGTCTGTGTATAGGGTGCATATAGTACATGGGATTTCTATGTATAGGGTGCGTACATAAACAGGTTGGATGTGTACAGGGTGAGTACATGTTGATAAAGCCATGGAAATTTGAGAAGATGAAGATGCAGAGGTTCAATATTCTGAGATCAAGCTCTCAGGAAGGTCTAAAGTGCTCAGATACATCATATATATCCATTGGTTCAAAAGATATGTCTTATTTCTATAAATAGTTGGATTTTGATGTATGCATGAGGAATGGAAATGGATATATGAGGAGAGACTAGTGGCTACATGGGATATTTTGCATAATTTAGATCTACATAAATGCAGTGTTGGTATATTTATCATCGATACTTCTTGTTGAGGCACATCTTATATTTATTGGCATATGGATAAGGTTTTTTATGGTACATGGTTGAGAGCTCATATTTGTGTAGTGGTTGATGTATTGAGAAGTTGAATATCAAAAAGGGTTTGATGAATAAGATCATGTGAGGGATATTATACTTGTTCATGATTACACACACCTATTGGCACATGACCAGAGAGAGACATATTTTCCTTGAGTAAAGGTTATGTATGAGGATGCATGCTCAGGGTATAGTTATAGTCTGGATACAGTGACATGTTACAGATCTATGTGAAATAAGTTACAGAGGGTCGGAAATTTTCAAGGAAAAAGGAAACCCTAGTTTTCAGAAGGCATACACAAGATGCATAACAGTTAGGTGGCATACATACATGGACTGCATAATAGATAGGGTCCGTACATATGTGGGATGCAGCACTACAGGTCATGTACATGTTGTATTTTTGTAGATACATGTTTAGTTCAGGTACAGATTGATTACATGGAATTTGTATAGATTGGATACAGGTCAGTGATACAGGTCGATACAGTTGTACAACAGTATATCTCATAGTGACAAGTTGAAAGTGGTTCCATCATTCTACTTCTATTTCAATGCGGTTGGACGGGGAAAGGACAAGTGGTTGTAGCCACCTTTCGGTCGTATTCGAAGAACATAGGGGGTTGTAGCCGCCTTCTGGTTGTAGCCAGAGAATTGGGAGAACATAGGGGGTTGTAGCCGCCTTCTGGTTGTAGCCAGAGAATTGGGGAGTTGGATCTTCCCTCAGGTTGTAGCCTAAGAAACTAGGGGGTTGGATCCTCCTTCCATTTGCAGCTGGAAAACAAAGGAAGTTGGTTCTTCCAATGAATGTAATTCTTCAAGACATATAAGAAAAATCATTATGTGATTTTCTCCCGCTTTGGGTTTCCACATAAAACACTGGTGTACTATGTATGTTTGTGATTGTTCATTTATTATTACTCATTATTGGATAATAATCCTACATTGATATAACATTTGGATTATTTGGTTAAAAAGGATAATAATTGTGCTATTACTGATTCACCCCCCCTCTCCATAATCCAACAATCATAACCTTGTCACCCACTATAATATAAGACTCTTCACTATTGGTTTCTAGATTCATAATGGAAGAACAAGGAGTATCTTCATCTTCTTCTAGAATTTTTTGTGCAACATATAACTTTTCTATTTTTATGATCAAGGGTAACCAACTTCTTGAGTTAGTACCCCAACTTGCATAGAACGCCTCCAAAAGTTATGTAAAATATGTAAACATGCCTTCTCCAAGGATTTCATACCACATCTATGCAGAGCCTTTCAAACTCATGCTGATAAATTTCATCATGACATCTATTCCACACATTCATTTATCATCATCGTATCAATCATTCATTCTTTGATCAACTCATTGGAGTAGTGTGAATATATTTTCTCATTCTTCCATATCATTCTTCCATATTGAATCTATCTTCCTTTCTTGATAAGCTTTGTTTTTACTTGATTTAGCTAGATCTCCTGTGTAGTTTTCAATGAAAAATTGGCATGGTATTAGAGCTATGATGCTTGGATCAATACAGACAAGCCAGAGAATAAGGAAAATCAAAGTTTCGATGAGAAAAATCCATGTAAAAGACATGATCTCACCCTTTTTGGCAAGGTTGCACCTTCTCCTTATTGAAAGGAGCAACTGTCGCGCCACACTTAAGAATTTTTCCAATTATGTACCAAAGTTGCTCCCAATACACTAGAATAATGTAACTAGGGTCACACCCAATACACTATAATAGGGTGACCATTAGGGTACGGTCACTCTGTGGATTGAGGAAAGGAGTGACCACCTCTTAAAGTGCCCCTTTTTTGCAGTGATTTCTCTCAAAATATTAATTTTCTGAGGAAATGTCTCGCAATAGAAGTAAATCTACCGATTTTTCAAGTGGGGTTTCAACCATTTTGGGAAATTCCTCACTTTTTTCTCAGAAAGGAAGTTGGAATATCATCTCATGAAACTGATACGAATTTTCATTTGATGTGCCCTTTTTGAAGTGATTTTTCAATTTTTTCACTTGTAGATTGAGGGTAAATTTTTAGGGTTTATCAAAAGAAGTGGGAGAGATGGATAAAGCACCAATTCTACAGTCAAACTTGGTGGTAATACTCACACCATACAATTATTTTTATTGGAATCCCAAGGCTGACTTCCAACTCAAAAGGAAAGGATTGTACAACTTGATGATGGGACAGAAATAAAACCTACATCAGCAATTGAGAAGACC
>CBVK0100485773.1:0-18213 GCA_900067695.1 Picea abies
CTGTATCTTTGTGTTTATGGTTTCATCTCTGATATATTTCTGTTATATTAATGGATATACGCAATATCTCTATGCATTTCTTTATTATATCTCCACTCTCATTTCATGCCGAAAATAATCCAGATCAGTCAAGGAGTTGTTGGTGATCAAGAGATCATATACATACAATACCATGAATAACATAGAGTCACGTTTCCATATAATGTAGACATTGGGATCAGAATGACATCCAAAAAAAACATTAGAGAGAAGGAAGGAATCCATCTTAGCATATCAAGCTCGAGGAGTCTATTTGAGGCCATAAGTGGATTTACTAAGTCTAGACACAATTAAAGAGTCTTGAGAGAACCCCTGAGATTTCTCCATGTAAATATCCTCCTTAATATCCCCATGAAGAAACACACTATTTTCATATATCTAACAAAATTCTCAGAGATGACTTGCATCATTGGCTAGCACAATCCAAATTGATTCCATCTTTTTAACTGGTGAAAATGTATCATTGTAGTCTATGTGAGGTACCTATGAGTATCCATTTTCCAGAAACCAAACTTTGTGCGTATTCACTAGACCATTTGATGCAAAAGTTTTCGAATAAATACACTTACAATGAACAAGCTTTCTTCCTTTAGGAAGGAAAAAAATATCACAAGTGTGGTTCTGCATCAACGAGCTATATTCCTATTGCATGTTGCATCCCAATCAGGAATTATGGAATC
This sequence comes from Picea abies, assembly GCA_900067695.1. Classification (NCBI taxonomy): domain Eukaryota; kingdom Viridiplantae; phylum Streptophyta; class Pinopsida; order Pinales; family Pinaceae; genus Picea; species Picea abies. The sequence goes on from CBVK0100485773.1 coordinate 720, forward strand.
CTCTTGAAAGGTATATAGATCTATAGTAGAAAAAATATTGCAGTGGAATTTAGCAACAGTTTCGTAGCAGACAATGTTTATGGAGTTGTCTAGAATTGAGATTGCATCCACCTAGTGTCTACAAGATCTCCTACCAACTCACCTACTTCCTATATTTTCTAGTGTGCCTAGCATGACACTGTGTCAAGAGGCTTATGACAAGGATATTAAATCCATAAATATATAGAAGAAACCTCATCATCACTCCCATCATCTAATGAAGAGGAAAAGGAGTTATCATCATCAAGAATCCGTTGGGTTGTTTATTCTTTGCAGTGAAATTATAGTTGAGGTGAAACGATTGATGGTCAAAGTCAAGGTGAATTGATTAATGGTCAAATTCGAGGTAGATCAACAACATCGACAACATCGAAATAAAGTCGAATTCGACGTGGATCAATAGTAGATCGAAGTCGAGGTAGATCAATAGAAAGTCAAAGGTCGAGGAATTCGACTGGGTAAAGTTGAAGTCGAAGATATCGATGGCAAGTCAGCCAACAAGAGGTAGAAGTGTGGGTGTGATACGACTGACTAGAGACCAAATGAAGGTTGACTAGTATTCGATTGGTAAACCCGAATTGGACTAGATTGTAATAGAATACGAGGATTTGTAGCCAATGAGATGCATGGATATGTATTCGTTTTTGGGCACCAATATTTAGGGATTTTCCTATTTTAAAGTCTATAAAGAGGCATTTTGTAAGGCCGTAAATGTTTCTATTGCAAGGTGATCATAGAATTCACTTTTGCAGGTTAATGCATGTGTAATTATAGGTTGTTGGTCATGCATATGTAAGACGAATTGGCTATAGGGTTATTCTTACATGTGCAAGAGGGTAGGATGTCGATTGTGTCTTAGGTGTGGACCAAGGTTAGACATGTAACCTTTTTTTCTAGATGAATAAGACAAAAGGAGAGCAGAACGCTCAAAGGAATGTTGGTTTTCCCTATTAAGGGTTTCCAACGTAAAATCTCAATGTACTGTGTGATTGCTTGTGTCATTTGCTTTCTTGATTAAATTATTTTTCCATTCTACTAGGATTGGTGTGGAAGTGTCCTTCATTTCCTGACATGTGGTATCATAGATTAGGTCTACCCTGACAAGTGAGTTATCAGAGAGGTGTAATTCTTTGGTGAGTATATCAAATCTTGATTTTCCAAACTTGAATCTGAGAACTAAACCGTAGTTATAGTAAGAGTCATAAGTCATAAATTGTTTTAAAGATCACAATAAAGAATGGAGAGAAGTTCCAGAATAGAGATAGAAATATTCAATGGCTATTATTTTGAATTTTGGAATCTTAAAATGGAATATCTTCTTGTGGATCGAGAACAATGGACAATGGTCTATCCAGGTACCCAGCCGATATGAATTTCAATGGAAGAATGGGAGAAACTTGAAAGAAAAGTAAGAATTACAATACAACTTTGTCTTATAGATTTGGTGTTGTTGAATGTCTCAAGTGAATATTCGGCCAAGAAATTGTGGGACAAGATGGGAAGCTTATACCAGTCTAAATATCTGGTAAATAAGTTTTTTCTCAGAAAGAAAGTACATCTTTTGAGGAAGAGTGATGGAAATTCGGTGACTGAGAATTTAAATTTGTTTAACACTATGTTAAGCTAGTTATTGTCTATGGATATAAAGATCACTAATAAGGATAAATGTATCAGCCTATTAAGTTATTTTCCAGACTCCTGGGATACATTAGTTGTAGCTATTGGGAGTAATACAACCACACTAGCACTAGAGGATGTTGTTGCTTCTCTAATTTGAGAAGAAATGAGAAGAAAAGGCATGGAAGGATCGACCAAAGATGTGTTGGTAGTGAGAGGTCAGTCAATAGACAGAGATAAAGGAATATTCTCTAGTAGAAAGTTCAAGTCGAAGCATAGATCTAAATCCTTGGCTTTGTTGATGCGAAGATACTAGAAATGCGGTAAATATGGGAATTATAAAAAGGAATGTAAGTCGAAGGAAACAAAAGGTAGTGTTGGATCCAATGATAAGAAGTCGACTGAGAGAAGGATGACCTCGGAGAAGGGAGGTGATGTGTACCTGGTGTCGACGAGTACACAGTCAGATCAATATGTTTGGTTGATTGAATCAGGAGCGTCATATCATATGACACCACATAAAGAATGTTTATGTGAATATGAACAATATGATGGGGGTGATGTGTTTTTGGGGGAATACTCGACAACTAGAATTGTCAGACAGGGAAGAGTCTGACTAAAACTGCAGGATGGGAGGAAAAGAAACCTTCCAGGTGTGCTATACATTCTGATTTTGGCAAGAACCCTGATATATGTCAGCAAGATTAGTGATGCAAGTGTGCATACTCTGTTTCATAAGGATTCGTGTAAGATGGTCAGAGGTGTGATGGTATTAATGAAAAGAGTTCAAATTGGTACCTTGTAAAAGCTATTAGGGAATGTCAACTTGACTGGATACAACAACATCGTTTCTCCTAAAATTGAATCGACTCAATGTCAACACAAATTGACTCAAATCGAGCCAAGTCAACTCAAATAAAATCAACAATACATGATGAACTCAACCCGGCCATGTTATGGCATGAGAGGATGCAACCCATTAGAGAAAAAGGACTTCGAGCTATGAAAAGAAAAGGTATGGTTGAAGGTTTTCCTAAATGTGGATGTGGTTTAGAAGTTGACTTTTGTGAACATTGCATATATGGGAAACAAATTTGGGTGAGGTTCCCATCTGAAGTGACAAGGGAAAATGGGGTTCTAGAACTGGTGCATAGTGATGAGTTTGGCCTAGTTACAGTGCCTTCACTTGGTGGATACTTATATTATGTCTACTTCATAAATGTTTTTTTCCAGGAAGACACGGATATATTTATTGAGGAATAAATCAGAGGTTTTTGAGAGATTTAAGGAGTTTAAAGATCTTGTGGAAAACTAGAGAGATAAGAGGATTAAAGTGTTGAGGACTGACAATGGTGGTGAATTTTGTGGAAAGGAATTTGATCAGTTCTATAAGTAGTGTGGCATAGCATGCCAAAATACCACACCATACACCCCACAAAAAAATGGATTTAACGAGAGAATTAACAGAACGTTGATGAATAAGGCAAGGGGCATGCTTAGTGGTGTTGGGATCGCACAAGAATTCCAGGTAGAGGCAATCAATACTGCAATATATCTGGTGAATATGTATCCTTCATCTGAGCTAGTTGACATCACTCCAAATGAGGTATAGTCTGGTAAGAAGACGTTGGTGGCACATCTCAAAGTATTTGGTTGCGATGCATTTGTGCATGTTCCCAAGGAAAAGAGGAGCAATATGGACAAGAAGGAAGTCAAATGTATTTTCATCAGATACAAAGAAGGGATGAAAGGGTATAATCTCTGGGATACTGCATCGAGGAGAATAGTGTATAATAGAGATGTGGTCTTCAGATAAGTCAGAGGTAAATCTGAGCATGAGGAATTTGTTCAAACTGAGAATAATCCTAATACCATGCAGTTTGAACTGAGGAATGAGGAAGATGATTCAGATGAGTTGACTGAATCTGAGGAAGAGGTGGAACAATTGAATCCAGTGATAAGGAGTTCATAAAGAGAAATAAAACCAATCGAAAGGTATAGTCGACTCGAATTTCGTTCCACATTCGTGTTAACTTCCATCGACGATGAGCCCAAGTCGATTGGTGAGGCAGTCGACTCAACACAGGGTAAACTATTGAAGGATTCCATGGTAGAAGAGATGGAATCCTTTTACAAGAACGAGACATGGGATTTAGTCAAGTTACCTAGTGGTAGAAATCCCATCGGTAGCAAGTGGGTGTTCAAGAAGAAGATGAATGCCACATCAGAAGCAGAGAACTTCAAAGCTCAACTGGTAGCGAAAGGATATTCCCAATTCGAGGTAGTTGAATTTGGTGAGATTTTTTCCCCTTTTGCAAAACTAAATTCCATTAGAGTACCAATGTCTCTGGTTGCAACATTCGATCTCGAAATAAAATAGATGTATGTGAAGACAATGTTCCTACATGGGGACCTCGAAGAAGAAATCTACATGAAACATCTTGAAGGATTTTTAGTAAAGGTCAAGCAAGAGTTGGTGTGCAAACTCAAAAGATTCCTTTATGGTCTCAATAAATCCCTTTATGGTCTAAACATCATGGAATCAATAAAGGAGGTGAAGAAACAAATATCCTCCAAGTTCCACATGAAGGATCTCAGTGCAACTAACTTCATTTTGGGAATGGATATTAAGAGAGATCGAGCCGCTAGAATGCTATGGTTGAATCAAACGAAGTATATTGAAACAGTTCTGAAATGATTCAACACACAGGATTGCAAACCGGTGAACGTTCCAATTCTTGTGGGAGTAAGGATTAGTGTTGAACAATGTCTAAAGACAAAGGAAGAAATAGAGGACATGGCACATGTTCCCTATGCAAGTGAGTTTGGTAGTCTAATGTATGAAATGGTCTGCACTCGACCAAACATTGCCCATGTAGTGGGAGCATTGAGTAGGTACATGTTGACACCTGGAAATGAGCACTAGAAAACTATCAAGAGAGTATTCAGGTACTTGTGTGGCACAAAGGACTATGGTATATGCTACCAAGGAAGACCTAAAGGTGATAGTGGTAAATTAGATGTACATGGCTTTGTCAACGTCGATTGGGATAGATATATGGATCGATAGAGGTTGAATAGTGGATATGTCTTCAAGATATTCGGTGGAGCAATAAGTTGGATGAGTAAGTGACAAGAAATCATATCCTTGCCGACAACAAAATATGAATACATGGTGGCCAATCATGGAAGCAAAGAAGCGGTATGGATTCAAAGGTTGTGGTCAAGAATCAAGTTTGAGCAGAGAGCTATGAAGGTAAGTTGCGATAGTCAAAGTGAAATATTTCTGGCAAAGAACCCCGCTTATCATTCAAAGAGTAAGAACATTAATGTACAATGCCATTTTGTAAAAGACATGGTGGAAAGTAAGAAGGTGCTACTGGAGAAAGTAGACACATTGGAAAACATGGAAGACTTGTTGACCAAGTATATGAGTGTTGTGAAGTTATCTTGGTGTAGAGAGGCAATGGGCATTGCTACCCTTGTTTTATGAGCGAAATCTCAGGAATTTCCTGTTTCAACAAAGAATACAACAAGTGGGAGAATGTTGAGTTGTTATATTCTTTGCAGTGAAATTCTAGTCCAGGTGAATTGACTGATGGTCGAAGTCAAGGTAGATCGACAACATCGACAGCATAGAAAACAAGTCGAAGGTTGAGGAAGTTGACTGGGTAAAGTCAAAGTCAAAGATATCAATGACAAGTAAACCGACAAGAGGTCGAAGTGCGAGCGTGATACGTACGAATAGAGACCGAATGAAAACCGATTGGTAGCCAACTGGTAAACCCGACTTGGAGTCGATTCTAACAGAATCTTGGGATTTGAGGGATTTGTAGCAAGGATATGCATTGATCTGTAACCATTTTTGGGCACAAATATTGAGGGTTTTCATGTTGTAAAGCCTATAAAGAGGCGTGTTATAAGGTTCTAAAGGTTGTTGTTGTAAGGTAATGTTGTAATACACTTATGCATGTTACTGTATGTGTAGTTGTAGGTCACTGGTCATGCATATGTAAGCTGAATTGGCTACAGGGTTGTTCTTGCCTGTGCAAGAGGGTATGATGTCAATTATGTCTTAGGTGTGGACTAAGGTTAGACATGTAACCTTTTATTCTAAATGAATAAGACAACAAGAGAGAATAACTCTCAAAGGAATGTTGGTTTTCCCGGTTAAGGGTTTCCTAGGTAAAATCTCGGTGTATTGTGTGATTGCTTGTGTCATTTGCTTTCTTGATGGCCATTTGAATTATCCGATGGATTGTGCCTTTTCCCGTTAGTATTGGGTTTAGTGGTTTTTTTTCCCTCCTTTATCCGATGGATTGTGCCTTTTCCCATTAGTATTGGGTGTAGTGGTTTTTTTTCCCTCCTTTCCCTCCCTTGGAGGATCTAAGTTTACAATGTTTACCATTGAATCTCTACGCATTATAAGAAAGGTCACCAAAGCCATTCCTAACTAAATCAAATAGTAGGTTGTGGGTTATGACAGTCGGGAGGCGAACTATCCGCTTTAATTCAATTCGATTCATTGTTATCTTTACCATGGGCACGCGCCTGTTGCTTTCATGTCAGACGGAAACTTTGCAGAACTGTCACGGCCAAATGTTTTGTTGTTTCCGCTGCTAAAGAGAAGCTAGTAACACAGGAAATATTGATGAATCCCTATTGTTTCCAGAATTTTGTTGAACTATATTGACGAATTTTAGTGAATACTTTTGGAATTTATTTTTTTCTAAAATACACTTAATTAGAGAAATATAGATATTATAAATATACTTAATTATAAAATACATCTTATTTTTCTAAATACAATAATTTTAATATATTTAAAATATAAAATTTAGATTTAATTTTATTAATTAAAAAGAATATTTTACCATCTAAGTTCAATTCCCATAGATGTAATTTGGAAAAAAATATACATAAATCTATTTTTTTTATTTTTCACTTATTTTTTAAATTTTTTCATTGTTATTTCATAATTTTAAATACAAGTTAATGGAAGGCCATATGACAGCAAATACGTTGAAAATAGCATAGTTTTCTTTCTAAGCGACAATGTTATATTCACATGTAAAGAAAGATATATGCAACTACACTCCATTTTCTACTCTAAAGTAGAAATAGATTTGTCTTTTTATAAGGTCTTTTATATTTTGAAAATTTACATTTTACAGAAAGGTGTTTCGGGGTAGCCACCACAAAGCTAGAGCCCATGGACATAAAAATCTAATTAGTCAAAATCAGCGAGGCAAAGTTATTTTTTCAGAGTAGTTGAGTGTCACATTGTATGAATAAAGAAGAAAGCAATTAACATGAGAAAGGTCAAATGGCCATAATGTTATCACGCTGGAGTGGGAACCAGACCTGCGTGTAGGCCCCGTATCCTTCTAGTGCAAGCTTGAGATCTGTCACTATAGGGTCCCATTCACCGTTCGCTTTGTTTGATTTTTCATGATGTTTTGGTTGTGAAATGGCAAAGGCAAGCACCTCGGTACAAATTTGAAATTTCCATGTGAGAGACAAGGATTTAAGAATAAAAAATTTTATTAATATTTTTTTATACTCTTGTCACCATTGCTTTCCATAACTCTTTTGGGGAGGATTCAAAGGCCAAAGAAGTTGTAATGAAGTTGAACATTTTCTCAAAATGTAGCCAAGTACATTCCTAGACTCGCAGCAAGCATGTGGTTTCTTATTGGCTTTAATAATAACATTGAGTATTGGCCAATTGCGATTTCAATTCAAATGTTACACAAAAAAATTGTGAACAATCCATGGTATTGTCTAGCAATTGCTTTTCTTTGAGGATAGTAAGGAAAGATTCATATGTAAAGTGTTCATTTACGCGATGATCTTCATATGGGCTACAGGGTTGTTCTTGCGCTGGAAAGAGTGTATGATGTCAATTGTGTCTTAGGTGTGGACCAAGATTAGACATGTAATCTTTTATTCGGATAGAATAAGACAACAAGAGAGTAGAATGCTCAAAGGAATGTTGGTTTTCCTGGTTAAGAGTTTCCAAGGTAAAATCTCGGTGTACTATGTGATTGCTTGTGTCATTTGCTTTCTTGATTAAATTATTCTTCTCTTTTGCTAGGATTAGTGTGGAAGTGTCCTGCATTTCCTGACAATCTCCTGAAATCTGTGTATTGTACATGCACATGCAAGTTGAATTGGGAATTGTTTACATATTTTCAAATGACCTGTCATCACTTTTGTTGATGTTGGTTTCGATATGCACAATATGGGTACCTAGTGAGACGAAATGTCTCTGATGTATAAATAATCTAACCTCTTGTTCCGTTGATGTCCAATATGTGGATCATAGAACTTCATCCATAAAACATCAACCTTATCTATTTTGGTGTATGATTTGAATATTCCATCTACACCATTCACTAAACCATCTTGCGAATCATAGTTACATGCATATATATTTCAACGAGCATATTTAATTTTAAAACAATTTGCAAAGGAAAATTCGTTGTATGTTCATGACATCACACACCACCATGATCATCTTCCTCTTCATCAATTGCATTGATTAAAATTTCCTTTCCCTGCATAAGAAATAACATAGAACTATTATGCAATATAACCATCTTTGTTTGTATAAAGTAGATAAGGGAATGATGGGTGATTTGGAGTAGGTCAGATGCAATTTGTTTTGATATATTCTAGATAGTCTCTTGTTTGACTATTTGTTCTCATCCTATTTAGAATAGAAATAAACTTTTCATTTGTTTTCCGCATTGTAGCATGCAATTCATAACACTTCATGCTATCTGTCCAAAAGTCATATTCTATGCTTTGCACATTCATGGTAGGGTGCTCAAATATCAGAGAATCATGTATGGGTTGTGCTTGATAAATATCACCACAAAATACCATATCTTATGCTTCTTAGCCAACTATCAATCGAAAATAGGAATTTGCTTCCAAGCAGAGAGGCTTCGTCAATGAGGATAAGTTGTAGTACCTGATAAATCTTTGACCATGTGTCTAACATTTATATGCTAAGTGGAACGAAGTGGGACTGGTTGAAAGGCATTAGAAATGCAAAATGGATTATTGTTCCACATGCATTGTAAGTATATTTACATGTATATGTGACTATTAATCTCTTTGGTTTCAAAGGATCGCTTGTCTTATTTGCATTGTGTATTCATATAAGAATTTGGAATATCATTTTTTCAATGAAGGTTTTCCCTGTTCCCGCTCCACTAGTAAGAAACAAGTACAATGTCATATGCATGTCCCTTAATTTATTTAGCACAATGCCTTTGACGATTACATGTTGTTATCTGTTCAACATTCTTCTAAGTCTGTAATATTCACTATTTTCAAGCAAAAATGGGTGGCCTGCAACTTGGAATCCAAGATTAATTTGTCTTTTGCTACTTTTCTTTCCAATGCATTACATATTTGGTTGAAAATCGTACTGTTCACAGTCAACTATGATTGTTCATTGTTGGTTTAATGTACCATCAAAATCGAGAAGATCATTGTCTACTTGTTGAATCACACTTTCCATATCACCCAGGTTGGATTGACATTGTATGTAAACATAGCTTCATTGTCTTGTATTCTAGTTTTGTGAAAACAATAAACAACTTCCCATGTAGGATAGTTATGCTTTAATGTAGATTCAATTTTTTCGAACGACGCATACAACATTAGTTTCTATCTGCAAAAAAAGTCATAATCAATGTACTTGTTATATTTGATGAATCATATCACATTTGATTTTTTCATTTTCAATATGTTTGTACCATTTTTTTTGTACTTGGAAACAAATTCAGTAAGGCAGATATTCTTAATGGCATGTGGTCGTTCAATATAGTAATCAATAATAGAGTTTCACATCACATCTTATAAGTCATCATGTTCTTGTTCAATAAAAACATTGGCTTAAGGACAAACATGTGTTGATCTATTGGAAATGTTTTTATAAAAATACATGCTCTTGAACTGCTATTCAATGGTAGAGCAAGCACAATATAGATTGCTTGTTACGCAAACATTTGTTGAAGATTCAACATTGTATTTCCAAGCATACATATCACGCAAACATTTGTTGAAGATTCAACATTGTATTTCCAAGCATACATATCATTTGCATAGCATCAATTCTGATTTTTTCATGTTCTTTGTGTATCCTTCTAAATGCAATTGTCATAGATTTGTCAACTTTAGTCATATATGAACTGCAATACGATGTTGTTGCATATGCATTCAAAACAAATTGTGCATATGTGTTTGCAATCCAAAAATTTGGCATGTCTTTTCCAAAGTTGTTGTTCCCAATATGTGAAGGTTTTTGTTCCAGGAATATTGTCGGTTGTTTAGTGTGCATTGTATTAGGAGCAAGTAGTCATTCTTTGCTAGTCCCATTTCCATCAATAAGTCTTTGAAAGTAATTGAATTGTCATATTTTTTTTGGTCCAGTGATGAAAACAAAAACTTTGTCTAGTAACTCAATCGGTTCAAGAATCATTTTCATTCTCATCGATGGCATAGGGAAGTTTTATCGACAATGTGAATTCTTTCGTTTCTTACAACTTCTTGTATTGAAATGATTATGCAATTTGGCAAGATCAAGATGCAGATGATCTATGTCACATATTATGTACTTTTCCAAGAACATTGCAATTTTTGAATCACTGTCCTTTCCATATATGGGTGCATATTCTATCCACAACAATCCATGTTCATGCTTGCTTCCTCTATTCTAAATCTCTATTACAAAGAAATTGTCTGATACTTTCCCAAAAAATATTTCATCATGACATATCAATTTCTTTAAAGCATTGATTCTATGTCTATAGTAACAAGTACAACTAACATGGTCCTTTCTTATCATGTAATCGATGTCCTTGTCTTCTAGTGTTTCAGAGTGCCTTTCATTTCTTCTATTCCTATACAAGTCCATCGATGCACATACCAATTCATGCCACCGATGCTTTGCACTCGTGAATGGGATGAAAAAGGTTGGAGGCCCCAACTATTGTATCATTGCAAATATTTTTCTTAATATGTTGGAAGTAATCAAGAGAAATGCAAATATTTTTGAAATCTGTGTATCCAATATTGGATTTAAGTCTCTTTTCCAATTTTGGTTCGTACTTCACATATCCTTCCAGTAAATTTCTTCCTTGTAATTGTCCTTTTCTTATTCGTATCCACACGCAGCAAAGCACTTTGCTGATTATTGTTCACATAATTTTGGAGAACAAATTTGTAGTGTGATACGAGAAATCACTGCTAGCATGTAGAAATTCCCATTTCACTATTTTTTGGTAACAAAATCTCTTTACAATGTCATCATCACACACATTTCCATAGAAAAAGGTTGGAAAGTTAATCTCTTCTATGTATATACCCATGAATATTCCAAGTAGACGCTACCCTTCAACATGTGCAACTTCAATGATCTTGTCCTGCAAATCATGGATGCATTGCGAGTCTATGAACCCATGCACCAACATTTCACTAGGTCTCTCACTATACGATTCTATCTCCATATCATCTCACACTCAAAATTGATCTCTTCTATGCATTTTTTACTATCTTGTTCAAGAATATCAATTCATTCTTTGTTTATAGTGATGTTCCTAGCCTTGTATAAGCTCTGGAATAAAATTCTTTTAATTATTTCATCATAATGTTTACATAGACTCTTCTCGTCTGATACTCTTTTTTGTATTGTAATCATCTTTTCAATGCAATTGAAATTGTCATTGTTTCATCCATGGATTATGGCAATGCTTTTTGGACAATATCCATATGAACAGGTATGTTGATGATGGATCCTGTCAAACCCACCTACGATTGTTTGTAGCCCCATTGTCTAATTTGTGAAAATGAAATTCTAATTGAGACAAGTCTCTCCTCAAGTTCTGACAATGTACTTGCAATTGGTAATGGCATGTTGCATTCTCCTCAAGTTCTGACAATGTACTTGCAATTGGTAATGGCATGTTGCATCTTATTTGGTCCGGTGTTACAAACCTTGGAAACTTCCCATTTTCAACTGCTCTTTTGCAACTAATACATATTTTCTCATAAGAGAATGTTTTGTCACATGCAGTCAAGCTCAAATATTATTTCTTCAATTCCTCGTTCAAGCATTTAATGTTCTTTGAAAAATGCAGTTGTTCACAAATTGCACATTTGTTTCTAAGTGTGTCTTGGATGTATTTCACATAGAGTTGGCGTGCTTGTTTATTTTTTACATCTATATGCTGAACACATGAACATCCACTTTTTCTTTTCTGTCCAATTTTTTTGGTGGACTGTAATTGTTTTAATTTCACATATGCTAGTCTTGCTCTTTTACCACAATACTTTGTTGCATTGATTGAAGCTTCATCTTCTCCATGTGTATTCCTTTTCACCCCTTGAGGAGAAGTGAACCCACAATTTCATTTGTTTGTTTCATGTGCCATATTTTTTAGTCTATAGTAACTAAGTCTTTCAACTACATGTTTCTTTGGTTTATGACAACCCATTCCAACAACTGCACTACTATTTGCTAATGTAATTTCATTATCACATTGTGCATTGTGTTTATCTTGATGTCTTCCAAGTACATGTCTAGGCACCAATACATTGTCACACATACTTTTCCTCAATGCTATCACTGTAGCTCTATCATGCTTGTGTCCACGTGTTTTCATTGCACCCACTATGTTTTGGTCACAATGCTTGTGTCCACGTGTTTTCATTGCACCCACTATGTTTTGGTCACAATGATCATCACATATTTCATTGTACTTCTCCCTTAGGAATGGCTCATAGTGAACATGAACTGTATGTGTTTCAAATGAAAACACACATCAACTATTTTATCACAATTTGAGCTAGCGGAATACAAGTTGACAATATTGTTGCCATAGAGGGACCACACTTGGATATTTACATTGAAAATGAATGATACCCTTTAAAAATAAAATGGTCCACCCTCCATCTTCCTTTTTTCATATGGCATTGCCATATTTACAAGATACTTATACCAATTTGCAATAGTTGTTGTATTTCCTACAATACTAGGTGTCATATATTCATGTAAGCAATGCAATGCATTCTAGTCACCACTTTTCATTGCATTGCAAAAGGAAAGCAATGCAATGCATTCTAGTCACCACTTTTCATTGCATTGCAAAAGGATTGCATAATGTAAAGTTTCAAGGATTTTCCATCGAACTCCATGGCTATCAAATAGCAAAGTGCTTCGAACAAAGTATCTCTGCAACTAGACATGACATGAATCACTCTACTCAATCCATAAGAATGCATCTTTTCCATATTACATTTCCAATAGTATCCGAGGTTTTTTCACATCAGTGACATGCAAGTATTGAGTTGTTCAAGATTGCATCTAGCTAGTTTATTGTAAGTAAATCGTTTGTAGTGACCGATAGCAGGATTTGGATCATGAAACAAGATGCAACGTGGATCTACATTTGCATTTCTATTGAAATGCAAATACTTGTTTTTCCTCATTAGTGACCAAACTACAATCAATATATTTAACCATTTTGCTAACCATCGTATGCAAAATGTGTCTCCCCATAGCCCTCTCTCATTGTCATTTATATTTGAATATGCAGAAAGGTGCATTTTCAATAGATATATATCAATGTCATGAATTTGATACAATTCGTACAAAAAATCAAATCCTATTTCAAGTTCATATGATTCCAATGCTTCTTTATCTCCATTTTCCAAACAGACCAAGAAATGATCTATTAATCCATTTTGCAATTCAATGGAAGAGTAGAGGAAATGAAAAACGACGTGTAACGCATCAAAATAACATTCCCCATGATTATATGTAAATGCATCCAATCTAAAAATACCATTTCTATGCAGAACATGGTCACTATTTCCATGGACAATGCATTTCCCAATGTTTTCATAGTTTTAAACATCTATTGTATCTTCCATATTCCAATTTATGTCATTCGGATGATGCTAAATACAATCTCAAAGTAACATACCTTATTTTTGCTTGTGTTTAACTTTGATTTTCTTTGATACATATATTTTCTGAAATAGTCCTTGACCAATTTAACCAGCACCCGAAAAATAAAAATAATAAGAAGCTATTAATTTTCCTTGGCATACATGGTACACCCCAAAAATATTCCATTTTACAGTTTGATCGAGCAATATCGATAGAAAAACCACAATTGTTTTTTTAAAACATTATACTAATGCCATTGCAAATTTCAATGAAACGAAGTAACTACACAATGCATGAACAACAAATTATCAAGCAATAACAATGGATTGTTTTGAAACACATAACATTGGCAATGTTAGATGTCAAAATTAATAGTATTTCTATGTATTATATTCCACTATGTCTATCGATGCAACACATATTAAAAGAAATCAAAGAAACTAGTTGTACGCATTTGTTAGATACATATATTAATCTGGCAGACCACTGGATAAAAGAAATCCACTACACGAATACTTTTAGCCTTTCCAATAACTATTGCGGGGGAAATGGATGACAACAGAAGGCCAGATGCTATAAATTCTCCGCCCATATCTTGAAAGTAGACCAAGTGTTTAGTGTACTAGAGGCATAGTTGTGTGGAGCACATAAATACGACGATAGAAAAAACTTATGTCCAACCTCAAAAGTTGCCAAGTAAAAATGCTTTTAACTAAAAAATTGTCCAAAGATAAATAGATCATAGAGTTGAGATTGCCCAAGGACAAGAGAAGGATGTGAATCCACTAAAATGGTTTTTGCACATATATCATTTTCCTTTCAAATAACAAAAACTGCAATAAAAAACCATCGAACAATACACAAAGAACCAACACATTTGCTTCGTACTATTTCTACACTTCTTCCCTTTCCATCTAAATGGTAGCAAATCAATGTACTATAAATCGGTGGCCTATCTTTCAAATTACGTCACTCTTCACAATCACCAATGCAAAACTATTTAAAATGTGGAGGTGTGGAAGTGCACCAATGCACGAGGATAATGTGTGTTGGTTATCCACACAAGGCTTAAAAATAAACATTCTTAAATAGACGAAGTATAGCTATGTGGACTGCAGAATTGCCGAAGCATCCAAGCACGAAAATGTCATATCATAAGAAATATGAAATATCTATACAAGCCTTGAAAGAAGAGATTCTCTGCACTAGGATTCAAAATAGTGTGATCGATCACTTTTTAAAGCACATTCCCATGAAGAGCATTGTCATATTGCATTAGCAAAGGCACTGGCACAAACTTAAAAAAATAGGAATAAAGGCATCACAACACAAAATTTTCAAAAAAATAATAATCAAAGAGCTCACGTTGCTTCAAGACCAAGTGTAATTACTTTGAACCAGTCCTAAATCACTACCCTTTTCTTGTAAATGTGACAAAAATCAATGCCACAAAAGTGATTGGACCTTGCTCCATATTGCTTAGTTTGTCGCAACAAAGTGTGGAACTACTGCAAATGCGGACCCACAAAAGCATAACATCTTGCAATCATGTCTTTCCTCCTCACAAAGGTCAAAAGTACATCAAGTCTTTATTATCGCAACCACGTACCTGTGCCCAATGTCAACACACACAACCAATAAGTATGCACACTCGAAAATCATGCTGGTAGCAAAATCCTCTGTAGAACCACAAAGGTGTGGATCTGGAAGTGTCGATGTGCAAAAGCACCACAATGCAAGCATGCTAGAGAATTGCTAACAATTCTCTGCACATGAATTGAAAACAGAAAAAATGTCCATTGTGCCAGGAAAAACAAGTGTAGAAAGTACATAAGACACAACTATGTGGGATTGAGACAAATCGTCAAAGCAAAAGTCTCCACACATAAGCAACAACAACACATTGCAGATCACAATATTGAACATATGCTACACATGAATCTTATTTTTAGATTGGATGAAATTTTTCTTATACTTTTGAAAAATATTTGTTTCATGCATTCCACGTCTCCCTTCCATTTTCGTTACTCTTCCATTGAATTACATAATGAATCAATATATAATTTCTTGCTTTTCCTCGACAAAAAATATATATAGGCATTGTAAAGATATCAATAAATAAATCAAAAACCTCACATTGCTTCAAGACCAAGTGCATTTACTTTTCACCAATACTAAATCACTACCCTTTCCTTCTAAATCTGAAAAAATCAATGCCACAAAAGTGACTGGGCCTTCCTCCAAATTACTTAGCTTGTCACAACAAAGTGTGGAACTATTGCAAATGCGAAACCAAAGAAGCATAATAGCTCACGAACATGTCTTTCCTCCACACAATGGTCGAAAATAGAGAAAGTATTTTCTATGCCCACCACGTACCTACCCCCAATGCCAACACACACAACCAATATGTATGTGCACTCAGAAAACATGGGTGTAGCAAAAGCTTCCGTAGAACCACAAAGGTGTAGAAATGCATGATGACAACTTACATAAATTCTCCATGCAAGAATTTAAAATACACAAGTGCTTCCTATAGTAGCCATATGCCTATGCAAAGTACACAGCTTCGCAATACATAATTGAACTTGTTGCAGACACATGTCTATATAAAAATCCTTCCTGCAACTTGTGAATCCACATGCCTTGCCACAATCCATATTGCAAAACTATTGCAAATGCCAACACACAAAAGCACCGCAATGCAAGGATCCTAGACAATCGGTATCAGTTTTCCACACAACAATTGATAATAAAACAATTTTTCATTATGCTACACAAAAGCATGCACAAAGAACTGAACACATAGCTATGTTGAGTGCGCATAAATCGTCAAAGAAAAATAATCCGCACATAAGCAACAATGCATTAAACGGTGCAATATTGACCATCTGCTACACATAAATCAATTTTAAGTTCAAATGAATATTTTCATATACTCTTGCACTCTTTGTTTGATGCATTCCACCTCTCTCTTTCATTTCCATTCCTCTTACATTGAATTGGGGAATGGATTCAAAACTCGTGGCTGCAGTTGCAATATGTCTTTGCGTAGAGTGGACGTGCAGAAGACATAACTACATTGAGTATCCTCATATTTTCATAGCCAAAGCCTCTAGACAACATGGGAAAAATCCATGGTCCAAAACTATTGCAAGTGCAAACATGCAAAAGTGATGCAATGCAAGCATGCCAAAGAATTGGTAACAATTCTCTGCACATGAATTGAAAATAGACCAAATGTCCATTGTGCCAAGCAAAAAAACTGTACAAAGAAGGAAAGACATAGTTATGCAGAATTCAGACAAATCATCAAAGCAAAATTCTCTACACATAAGAAACAACACATTGCACATTGCAATATTGAACATCTGCTGCACATGAATCCTCTTTTTAGATTAAACGAATTTTTTCATAGACACTTGCAAAATATTTTTTTCATCCAGTCCACATCTCCCTTCCATTTCTGTTACTCTTCCATTGAATTGCAAAATGGATCAATATATCATTTCTTGATTTTCCTTGACAACAAATGCATTCAAGCATTGTAATGATATCAATATGAACGAGGACCCTATTTTTTGCAACAATTGCATCAGATTCCCGACATTAAGAAATATCTCTAAAAAAAAATGCAATTATCTGAATCTTCAAATGTAAATGAAAATGCTGAAGACATAACTGCATCGAGTTCCTGCATATGTTCATCGCAAAATCCTCTGGACAACATGGGAAAATTCCATTGTCCAGAACCATTGCAAGCGTCAATGTGCAAAAACACCGCAATGCAGAGATGTCGTAGAATTAACATCAATTTGTTAAGCACCAAATATCAATATAGCATAGAAAAACCTCAGAATAAGTACTCAA
>CBVK0100485774.1:0-18213 GCA_900067695.1 Picea abies
TTATTATATGAAATTATCTCTTTTTCAAGGCGTTGAGTACTTTTTCTGAGCTTTTTCTATGCTATATTGATATTTGGTTCTTAACAAAATCTGAAAACTTTCTTTTGAAATATTTAAAGGGCCTCTATGTAGTCACCTTCTTCTTTGGGCGGTTGTTCCTTTTGCTACATCTCTTGAAACTACTGATGGGCTCGATGAAGAAGTAAAGGAGCATCAAGACATGAATGAAGTTATTCATAGGAATCATAACATACATCTTCTTGAAAAGTTTGAGTCTTTCCAATGGAGTTGCTAGGAAGTTCATTCTCCCAAATCTTTGGTGGTTTTTGGGTCTTTTGAAATTTTACAAAAGGTGCAACATCTTTCAATAATCCTTTTATAAATCCCTTGCATCTAGAACAAGCAACAATATTTTTGAATTTTCTTTAGAAGCTTTGAACCATGGAGATATTGGTTTCTCAATCAAATCTGAAGTAGGGCCTCAAATATCTTGAAAACAAATGGTTCCTAAGTATGGTCGCCAAAAATGTTGACATTTGAATATGTCAGGACCAAAATGACAACCTCGCGAGGATATGAATACCCCTGCATTTTTATAGAGGTGGTACTCTTCTTTGGCTAAAAGATATATCTATGATATCTTGGATTAGGAGAATGCTAAGGAAACAAACCCTATATCTTTATTTCTTGGATTTATTCAAATAAATGGTTCTTCAATAACCTAATCTGATCTTTATATGCAACAAGAAATATCTTTAAAATAAAAAAATATTGAAGGAGGGCTTCAACATCAGAATATATTTGTGATCAACATTACATACATGATATTCTTAATCACATATAAATGCATCCATATCTTCTTCACGAGAAATATGAGAGAATAGTTTGATCATCTCAAATAATTTAAAAAGATAATTATTATCAAGATCAAAAAGAGAATTTGATTGATCAATTTCAAATATCTCATACTTAAGACTCAAAGTTACAAGATACAATTGAAATCAACCCCAAAGTAATTCTTTGTGGAGTTTTATTCATGAAAGATGTTCTTCATTACAAAATATATGATAGTCATATATATTACTGTAAATAATCCATGATCATATAAAAAAATTCTTTTGAAGAATACAAGAACACTAAAAAAGTCATGTGCCCAATTTAAAGATTCAAGCATAAAGCTATGAGAAATGGTATAGAAGAATGGAAAGAGTGGAGAAGATGGATATCTCTCTTCGTTGATCAGAAGCTTGGATGTATATTCATGGTTGTACCTTGTTCTTCCTCTGATCTTCTGCCCCTGCCGCTTTGATAATTCTGATTATTAAACCCTTGATAAAGCACTTCTCCTTTTTAAAATTAGATCTTATAACTACCTGAGTAGTTAGGGTTTTTCCTTTCTTGACTTTCCCGTACACTTTTCTTCTTAAAGTATTCACTTTAATTAATCCCTCATTAATTGTTTTTTAATGAGTTCACATCATTATCATTTGTATCTTAAAAAAATATCCTCTTCATTTTTTAATAAAAGTTTTTAAATAAACTTTTATTTTCAAAAATTCAATTAATTTCCCTTTAAAAGAGGAGGACCATATTTTAATTTTCTGAACTCATAGCCTCAGATCAGGGGTGTTTTGTTGTTGAGAGGAAATGAACAACAATCCTATGGATGGGATGATCATCCTTCATATGCATCCAATTGGTTAATTATTAACATATAAGTGTTATGTTATTTTTATTGTGAATATTCTGATGTGTAAATGATTATTTGAATGTCGTGTGTGTTTGTTGTGTGCTTACTAGATGCATTCACATTTTCATAAAAGCACATAGATGCATGTTAAATTATGGGCCTGCTTCCCCTTGGTTTATTTTATATGTATGGGGGCTTTTTTAACTCATATTTAGCAGGATAAGTCATTTTTGTGGTGACGGGACTCATATCGAGAATTTTGGTCCATTACAGAAAAGGCTAGTATTTACAAGGTTCTAAGGATAGAGGAGTGTCAAGTGATAGAACTCTTTGATTTATTGGAGGGTTTCCAAAAAAAATTCTCAGTCGAATATTTCACAGTACAAACTAAGGAGGATAGAATGTACCCTTATTTCTACTACCTGATTCCCTGGTACACAAGACTGATCTCCCCAAGTGTTGTTCTCAATGTAATATAATAACATGATGACCGATGGGATTATGTAAGGATAGTTTTAAGTGAACGTAGGGGGCTTACGATATACTTAGATGCACGTGGAAGATAAATCTATATACATGTGTTCTCTGATGCGGTACTACTTGAAGGAGTACCAACATAGGTTACAAGAGTGTCCAACTAGGTGATGCCTCTTGTATTTTCTACATGAGTTATTCCCCAACTGTAGGTTTACCTACTAAACAATAGGTCTTTGTGTTATTTAAAAATGTTGGAGAACGTCTCTATCCTAAACAATGTTTTTTTTCTAAAATTGTAGTGTGTGTTGGCATGAGAAAGTTCTATGATATCACTTGTGGTGTTACTTGTTATTTTAAGAAAAATATTTAGAGAAAAATAGATGGAATATAACTATAGAAAGAAAACAAGTGGAGAAAGGCAGAAGGAATATAGCCACAGAAAAGAAACAACATAACCAAAATTGGAAAATAACTACAATAAACAAACCTTTATTGATATTTAGAATTGGATGCAATGTTTACTTGCCTCTTCAAGGGGGAAACCTCAAACATGAGAAGAGTTCCAAATACAATAATATTCACTTGAAAATGGATTACATAGATTTTACTACTATATATAGTTTCTAATTGACCAAAACCCTAACCACCTAGTGGAACTTCATTAATGATCCCTAAACTACTAACTACTGGGCCTTCCTTAATGAAGCCACTTACATTTATTGATTTCACACTCTACTACCTTGTGGGGCCTTATTTAATAAATATGGTCGTCAATACATTAAGTGAAAATCTATTCCACTAACTAGGGGAGTTAGAGTGGGACCCTAACACCATCATATGGATTATATTCTAGAATGAAACCTCTAGGACATAGAAGAATTTCTAGAGGAATGGGTAGAAAATTGAACCGGGTTTACATAGAGGAAGAATTAGGTAATGAAGAACATAATGAAGAGGTTCCAATTTTTAGCAGCCCACCAAAAAGGCCTTGTAACCAAGAATACTCCAAAACTACCAATAACTCTAGTAATCAAACCTCATCAACAAACTGCTTACGATTATCTGGAATCTCAACTAGTCGATGAAAATATACCCTCTCAAAATTTTTTTGATGAAATTCAGGAACCTCAAGAAGCTGATAACAAGGTTTCCCCTCTATTTTCTCCTACTACCTTTTTATCTTCTAAATTGTAGAGGACAGAAAAGAAAATCAAGAAATTAAAAAAAAAAAACATCAAGGAGTTAGAAGTTTAGAAAGATCTATCAAAATTGAAAATGGATAGGTGAAAACCCTAAATTCCAAAATCAGGGACCAAAATACACAGTTACAGTCTGAGAATAAGTTACTAAAGAAGCGAACTCACAAATGGTATAAGAGAAATAAGGTAATGAAGCTTCAAAATAGAAGGTTGAAGGTTAAAGTTCTAATGCAAAGGCTAAGAAGACAAATTGGTCCACGTTTCAATTCCAACACTTCCAATTTTGAAACTTTGATTAGAGCAATAAAGGTTGACTAATCAAAAATCGAAATAGGCCACAATTTTTCTCCAATTTTGAAATTGCAACATTTCATGAGGACATGCAAAGCCTTCTATCTGGGGGAGATGTTGGGATTGCATTTTGTAATTATTTGCACTATAAACCAAGACAATATTAACCTTTTCCCCTCCCTTTTGACCTCAAGTATATCCACTTTTGATAAATCCCTCTTAATTTCTAAGGACTGAGACATAAAAAGAGAATATAAGGTATTAAGTTATTCTTTACTCTTAATTCCTAATTTTATGGGTTAAACATTGTTAAAATTTGATCTACTAACTATTAATTACAAGAATTACAAGAATTGTAGGATCTAGTAATTCGTCGTTGGTTTGAGTAGTTGTAGTTTTCAACACCAAATCCGTCACCTAGGGGTTATTCATAATATTCATAGCATGGTGTAGTTCCTATCGAAAATTCTTGAAGATGATTCATACCCTTCAGTCAACCTGTGGTCAACTGTAGTAGTTGTGAATAAGAGTATGTGGCCCAGATATTTGTGGATCCACGATTTCACTCTTGGTATTATGGAATTGTGGAAGAATGGAGCTAGACCAATTTCACAATGGAGACAATCAAGAATCCATTGTAGGAAACTTAGCAAACAATACAAGGATCTCCTATCCTCTATTTTGAACGCAAACAAGAATGTAACAAATTGTAGAAATTGAGAGAGGAGCATTATTCCAAACAACAATCTATGTTTTTCATTGTAAAACTATAAAAACAAAGATCTAAAATTGTATAGAATTAGTGAGACTGAGATTAAGAGCTTGAGAAAACACATTGTAATCTATAACCTATTTCCAGACTGCAAATACAAAGGATTTTATACTCCATACATTGTGTTGATAATTTCTTAGTGTTCAATTATTTTCTATAACATATTCTAGGTTAAGAGGCCCCCCTACCTCTATATGTGTTGTACTATTTTCAATTATTTTTATTTCCTATAATTTTAATTATTTTTTGAAACTTTGTTTTAGCATATTATATATTTTAATCATGGTTTAATAAATATTTTTTACAATCATAAACCATAGGCATAATCTTTTATCAATTGGGATCAAATTAGTTGTCTAAGAGTATTGGTGTATGATTAATTCAATTTCTAAAGTTGAATAAGTTGAATAACATGCATTTCTACAGTCACAACCTTAGTAGGTCACAATCTGAATCTTGGAATCAATCTTACAATGGTTTAACCGCGAACTTAGTTTTTTGCAATTATTTCCTTTTCTTGTACTTTGAATGAATGATTATTTCTTTTACAATAATGTGTTGATCGAAATACCAAGGGTTATTTATTGGATCATAAACCTAAATGAGCTCACACAGTACCTATTACAGACATATTTGCATAAATATATTTGTAACCTGAGCTTCTACAATCAAATATCATGATAGTTAATGGTCCAAAGATAAATCTTGTTGTGGATTAACCATGAATAAAATTGTTTTGATTTCTTAGGTTTACATTAGGATTAATATATCATAGGGTTTTGAGTGTTAAATAAACTGATTCTGCATATATAGTTCTTGCATCTCACAAGCTTACGCATCCTGGTCAATAATAAATTGTCAAAGAACTTATGTAAATAAATTCACTGACACCCTCTACAAAGGTACTCATGGAGATGAACCCAAACATGGCCTTGCATGTCAATTAGACCATGACCATGAAGTAAACCCCATACCATATCATTCACTTATACTTACACTTTGAAGGGTTTTTCTGAGAAATATCCCTTTACTTGGGTATTAGCACACCTAATAGGATATTGTGATGGTCCTCCCATACCTAAACTTGGAAAATTGCATAAAGTCTTGAGCTAATATGAATTTTGAAGAAGATACCTAATGTGAATTTCTTACATGGATTTTTTATTAAGTTGTGGCTTACTTTGTATGATCATAATGGCTCTTTTATATTGTAGTTGTTGGTCTTACTTGATTTTGTGAACCTTGATTCATGATGGTCCTTTTGAGGACATCTTCATGTTTGTACCCAGGACATTGTGCATTACATAGAGGACGTTGTAGACTTGATGATGAGCGCCAGGTCATGTGATGGCATGACATGTTCCTGAATACCTTTCGGTACATCTTGAACTTCAAACATTTCACTTTTGAGCTGAGATGTTGCATATACAACTTTACATGTCACTTAGGGGGCAAGAATCCCACACACTTGGACGTTGCACCCTTTGAGGATATTAGGGTTTGGATGGACCCCATTTCCCTTGATGGTGATGGGGAACCTTTTTGGAGAGGTTATGGACCCCTTCCTATCATGACGCCATGCTTGAGCTTCGAAAGTTCCACATGTTGATGATGACATCATGCTTGATGGTGTCTTGGTGCTATCTTGGGATGACCTAGAATATGGATGATGAGTTGACACCTTGATGATGATGAGACATGACCTTTTAATGAGGGGATGTGACCCTTGTTGATACCTTTCACCTTTTGAGGAGAGAGGTGGCCTTTGGAGGCCTTTGTACCCCTTGGAGGATGATGTCACCTTCCTTGGAGACTCTCACACCTACACGTGTGACCTTTTGAGGAGACATTTTGGTATTTTGGCATTTTATTCTTATGTTGGAGGCTATTTTGGGGTTGGCCTAAGACTTGTCCACCTTGTATCATGGATTTATTATGTTTTATGGGTTTCTTGAGAGATAAAGTGCTAGGCTTGTCTCATATATATACTTGAGAGTTTCGTCACTTGTAAATGATAACACATATTGTGGAGAATCACTTCTACACTTGTCTTCTTTACTTCTCTCTCACTATTGATTACTTTTGCACACTTTTTGGAGAATGATCTAGTGGATGGTTTGGAAATGTTTTGTGGATGATTACATTTCTAGGGTTTATTCATGCTAAATGATTTGACTAGTAAGTGTTATTTTTAAGTCTTTCATGGTTTATTCTTGATGTACTAAGTGCTTTATCAAAGTGGTGATTTTGCATGTTATTATGTTTCTCTTGGATAAATCTTGTTTTGAAACCCTAAGGAAGATTTGTAGTGTACTATGTTCCATGTTGTCATTCATTTAAAGCTTGTTGAAGGACATAAAGGTTTTTCCAAGGTTTGTAGTGGACTACCCTAAGTTTCTTTTCTAGAAGATTGATACCTAGGGTATGTAGTGGACTACCATGGGGTTCCACTTCAAGTATTTTCTCCATATGCCCAAGGAAGCTAGAGGACATTCATATTTTCTCCATTACTAGTGATTCAAACACTAAACCTCCCTCTCTCCTTGACATCTTGTGCTAATTCTAGGTCTAGTTGCATTGCATCTTCATTTCTTTAAATTTCCTAGCTTAACGTCTTGCATTTTTTACCTAGAATCACCTCCAACATCATTAATTGTTGCATTATCACAATTTTCGGCCATTAGGGCTTCACATATTGTATTAATTAAAAGTAGTTTCATGCTATTTCATTTCAACAATCATTAGTTATTGGTTCGATAATTTTTTATCTTGCATTTAATGCCTCCTTCATTGCATTCTTTACTAGTTTAGGACTATTTATTTGTTGTTTCCATAAACTTGTCATATGCTGAAGTGAATCATCTTTATTCAAGTTTATTTACCTAAAGCACACTTTTTTGGGAGGTGGTTAAAATTGTGACTTGTTTGAAATTGTGCCCTTGACATTGTGGACAAAACCCTGAAATTGACCCCTGAATCGAAAAGTGATCCTACAAGTAGCACCACTTTTTTTTTGAAATTAAAACTATGAACTAATTGAAACTACGACCTTGATCAATGTCACCACTACAAATAAAACACTGAAAATTGACTCCTACATCTAGAAGTGTTATAAATTAATAATTTGTTTACTAATAATTATTTTTTAAATAATTTACATTAAGAAATTAATTAAATTATCAAATCTCACTAGCATGATTAGATTTTGAGGGTTTCATTATGTAAGGTGGCCAAGGTTCGAAAATCACGATAGTTGGGAGGAGACACCCCAAAAAATCCAACCATGTTAAGGGTTGGTGTGGCTCAGGCCGGGTTCGATCCTTGGGTGATTTTGATGGCTTAGATGCCCCTAAGTCGCAGTTTCTCAAGCCACATGCTAATCGCGTAGCCAACAGGTCCCGCACAAATTAACAAAAAAAAAAAAAAAAAACATTCCAATGCAATATGTGAATGCATTTCAATAAACTTTGCAAAATCTTGAAGAATGATCATTTGAAATCTATAAAATGTGATTTCAAAAAATATTGTCCATTAATATTTGAAAATCCATGAAACATCATTATTGTGGATATCACGAAACCCAACCCACTGTGATATCACTATGTGTGCACGAGACTGAGGGCCGCAAGGAGATCATTGAGCATGAAGCCAAGGGCAAGGAGATAGATTGTGATGGCAAGGAGATATACTATGAAGGAAAGGAGATCATTGAGTGAAAAACTGAGGGCAAGGAGATATATTGTGAGTTCAAGGAGATAGACTGTAAAGGAGAGGAGATAAATATCGAGGGCAAGGAGATAGACGATGCTCAGGGGACCAAGAATGGTGAGTATCAACTCTACATTTGAGTTTGTGTAGGGTTTTATTTTAGGATTTGAACCCATGATTTCATTAGAGATCACTAGTATCCCTCCTGCCCCACAAGTGTTTGGGTTCCTAATTGATTTGTCATTTAAGGAAGTTGTGATTCACACTGTCATTGTTTTCTATTTATAGAAAGCATAATCTTGGTACTTGCCTCAATATCCTTTGAACATTTTTCCATGTCTATATTTTTTTATTCAATGATAGCCATAAAAGGACCCTGGATTTTAAAGGTTCTTATAGTTTCCATATTAATTTCTATCTCACTTGTTCATCTTCGTGGCTTTTAATGGTCTTATCATAATCCCTTTTTCACTTTGTAAATACCTCCTTCTATGTTGTCTATCCATACAATATCACCCTTGTAGAAAGGGTTTTGCCAAAGTATTGGGATGTATTTAATAATGTTTGCGTGGGTTAAACCCATCAACATTTTAAAATTAATATTAATATCACCCTTAGAAAAGGGGTTTTTTCCTTATAAAAATTAAAATCGATGTAGTAATGTTGTGGTTTAAATCCATTGGAGTATTGGGATGGATCTAGTAATGTTGTGAGTTAAATCCATAACCCTCTGAAAATGAATATTAGTTACAGACTAACTTAACAATTTAATACATTGTGATATATTGGTCTTAATCATGATATTTTTTATTTCAAAACAAAAGCTTACCATACATGTGGTTAATTCCATATATTTTGTGTTAAAAACAAAACCCTACGATACATGTGGTTAATTAAAATTTCAAGATTCTAGTGGTCATGCTTACTGCATCTACTACTCTTCATGTGACCGTGGTACATCCATGTCTAAAAATGCCAATTTAAGCAAGTATGGTCCACTAAAACAGATCATCTTGTGCCACAAATCTCCAAACAAATATGTGGCGCCCACTATATAATATATATTAATTATTATAATATATTAATTATATTATTATATAATATATATTAAATATACAATAATAATAACCAGCGAAAAAACAATATATATATATATATATATATATATATATATAAACTAAAAGAAAAGTTAAAACCAAAAAATAAAATAAAACCTAAGAACATTTTTTTTTAAATTTTAAAAATATAAATAATAAAACACAAACATTTAATTTTTTTCTATAAAAAATACAAAACAAAACCAAACTCTTACATGGCTTTGATCCTACAAAGATCTGGCCCAGTTGGAGAATTTTCTGTAACATTGAATTCCTCAAGTCATTATTGTTACCTCACCTCGTCCTTATTCCCTGTCATGTCCAGAGGGAGGCAAACAAGATTGCATACAAATTGGCAAACGCTGGGGTCAAATGCAAAGAGTAGGACATGTTATGTGAGGTAAACCAAAATCTTGAACACCCCCTACTATATGAATGCAAATATTTGGCCTGATCAGAGGGTATTTCCCTGGATGGGGTGTCATTATGAGTATTAAAATCATGGAATAGGTGGCCAAATGCATAGACACCTAGCTCTCTCTGTTTATCCCAAGATCGATGGTTGACGTAGGGATCCTTCTCCACAGTGTACGATGATGTATATTTGGTACAGATCTCTGGAAGGGTCTTTATAGTTCATTACTGATTGAAATTATGGTGGCAGATGAACAATTTGGTTCTCCAAGGACCACTTAGAACTCATTTTTGAGTCACAAAGTGATATGGCCGACTAGAAATACCGATAGGATTCGATGTAATAGAATATTGACTGGTTGATAGACTCATCCTTGTCTCCCTCGCAGAGCCAGTGCACCAAGTATCGACTCCACCAATCTTTCATGATCCCCAAATGGATAGACTCCTTTAGGCTCGAACCCAAGGGAAACACTTCAGTAAATTAAATCCCACATTTCATCAAGCTCTCATTCTTTGTGTGTATGCATGCTTTTCTAGGAATAACTCTTTACTAGTTTTGGTTATATATTTTTTTAGCTTTGAAACTCTCCGAACAGACTATACTATATTTTAAAGTTATGGCCCCTTGGGCATGCTTTTTCAGACATTTAGGACCTGTTACATGGGTCAGCTTCCTCTGTTGGTAGCCCTTGTATCAGGATTCCTTGTATTATAATTTTTGGACATATGAGGTAATCCAAAAAAATAGATTTCAATAATAATAATAATAACAACCAAAAAAAAAAAAAAAAAAAAAACAAGAAAAAATAATAAAATGTAACAAAAAATATGGCAAATTTGGAAATTAGAGGAAGGCATCCCACCGCGCCCCCCCCTCTCCTTATTATAATTTTTGGACATATGAGGTAATCCAAAAAAATAGATTTCAATAATAATAATAATAACAACCAAAAAAAAAAAAAAAAAAAAAAAAACAAGTCAAAATAATAAAATGTAACAAAAAATATGGCAAATTTGGAAATTAGAGGAAGGCATCCCACCGCGCCCCCCCCTCTCCTTGTTCTATTGGATTGCATGAAATCCAATAGTATGGGGGAGGGGCGCAATGCCTGAGATCGCCCCCCTCCCCCTAATTTCCAAATTCACCATTTTTTTCTTAACTTTTTATTATTTTGACTTTGGTTTGTTTATTTATTTATTTTGTTGTTATTTCTTTATTTTTAGTTTGGTTTTGTTTTGTATTTTTAATAATTCTTTAAAAAAAAAATTGTGTTCAATTTTTCTTCTTTTTCTTCTTCTTTTTTTTTTTTTAAATTTAGTGTTTAAATGGTCATTTTTTTAAATTTCATTTTTTGAATTTTTTCGGTTAAAAAATTGTGATTTGCATTTTTGTTCAACAAAAAATGTTTTTTTTTTCCCAATTTAATTATTTTCTTAATGTAAATTATGAAAAAAATTAAAATTAATAAACAAATAAATTATCAAGTAATAATACTTTTAGATTTAGGAGACGATTTGTAGTGTTTTATTCGCAGTGGTTCTAATGGTGAAGGCCACGGTTTCAATTAGATCATAGTTTTAACTCCAAAACAAAAGTGGTGCTACTGAGTAGCATCACTTTTTGATTCGAGAGTCAATTTCAGGGTTCTATCTGCAATGTCAAGGTCATGATTTCAAACAAGTCAGAATTTTAACCACCTAGAAAAAAGGGTGATACTGGTACCACCACTTTTTGAAATAGGGAAAAACACATTCATTAAATGCAACCTCTAACAAAACAAGAACTCTTGAGAGTTATCGTAAAGTTTGTAACTTTGTTTTTATTCTTATTAGGAGATTTATACACTAGGAGTTAGTTAAATTCAACATACTCTCATGTAATATTAACTTAAGAAGTGTTTTTAGTGTGTTTTCTTAGTGTGCTTTTGTATTTTACTAATATGAAGGTCGGAATCATATCCAACAAATGAGTGAATTGACAATTCAAACATATTCAACATTAACAACACTTGATTCATGACTTAACACCCCATTGATCCATGGTCTTTATTTAAATACCATGGAGGGTCATTTGTTGATGAACCATTGTGAGAGATGTTCATGTAATATATTTTTTTCATTAATCAATTGCCACAAGTGGACATGTTGCTAAGGTTATGCATTTTTTCCCTCTTTGAAGTTTTTAACCATGTAGAGATTAGTGTATTGATCTTTGATATTTGTGTCTATTGTCTTAATGTGTTTAACTTGTGTGGATATACCCCATTGTTCAAACATGTTATTGAAGCTCCTATGAAGACTTGCCCATATTGTTGATCGATATCATGAACTTGTGTCATTGCATGCAAAAAAAGTACTTCTGGTTTATGAAGTTTCCATGCATTTTTGGGAAAAGGGAAATACTCCATTGCATCTAGAGCATCATTTTAAACTGGAAACACCTTTTGTTTCATGAAAATTGGATGTATATTTCCCAAGTTATAGTCATTTCTCTTCAATGATTCAACAAAAACAATGTTTTTTTATTATTTTATGCCATTGTTCTTGTTTTTTTTTTAAATATACACGGTTCATGATTCTTCCCCACTTATCTAAATATCCTCTTCACTCTCTGCCTCATTTGAAAAAAAATAGTCAGAAATAGATTAGATGGGGTTGAGCTAATCTCACTACAGTTTTGCTAACCAAATACTAATATTTCTAGATTTCTTTAAGCTTCTAGTATAGTACTTTTGGCTTTTCAAAGGGTTTTTTTTTTTTTTTTTTTTTTTTTTTTTTTTCTGATGTGGCCTCTATGTGTAAGATATAGGATTTGTTTCAACATACAATAAGTAACCATGTTCCTTTGTGTTCTAATCTCACTACAGTTTTGCTAACCAAATACTAATATTTCTATATTTCTTTAAGCTTCTAGTATAGTACTTTTGGCTTTTCAAAGGGTTTTTTTTTTTTTTTTTTTTTTTTTTTTTATTCTGATGTGGCCTCTATGTGTAAGATATAGGATTTGTTTCAACATACAATAAGTAACCATGTTCCTTTGTGTTCAAATTTTAATCGACACCCTTCTCTAACTTGATCTACATGCCATTTAAGAACCTCATCTCCTTCATTGCATGCTCCTCCGCTCTTGGACCTATGTTCTTTCCTTAATAAATACAAAGGGGCATTTCATTCATTTGGGTGTTAGCTTCTTTGGAGAAGTTTCCCAAAATTCCTAATTGGAACAACCCCTCCATTCATGCCCCCTTCACATGGGAAGAGCCCATATGGGCCTTCACCTTTGGAGAACATGCACATGGAGTGTAAAATTAAAACAATTTTCTAAAACTCTGTTTCAACCAAAATTTGAACTTTAGATAACTCCCTTTGGCATAAGCCTTAAATATTTTGAATGTAAAGAGGGGTATGTAAATTTTTATTTTAATTATGGGTATGTATCTTGAGGTAGACACCAACCAACCAAAGACTACAAAGTGGGGACTTTTCCACCTCACTATCACCTCAACACCCAATTAACATACAGTTAACATGCCACATGCCACTATCACAGTCTACCACATGTCACTTAGGTTGACCCCCCTCTTACAATTTGAAAATTGTATGTGATTTTCAAATGGGTATAACTTTGTCATATGAAGTCCTTTTGCAGTGCAATTTTTTTCTGTTTAGATAAATTTTTCATGCTACATGATCTGGTGTGGTTCATTATTTCAAACTATACTATTTTCATCTTTTCGTAGTGCAATCATTATAAAAGTTTCCCTATAATCCCCATTTTTTGAACTTCCAAAAGGTATAACTTCTGCATCTAGGCATTGTTTTTGGTACCATTTTTTTAAGTGATTATTTTTTTGAAGGCCTTTCTGTCTAAGTAGTCAACTTCTATTTTTAAATCCATATTACTTTCAAATTGAAATATGGCCAGTTCAAGTGAGATCATACTTACAAATACCAATTGTTTATCTTGGAAATTAGATTTACTAAGAAAGGACTTTACTCAGTCACCCTGGGAACACAAATCGTCCCAAATATGTATTAAAGAGAGTTGAATGACACAACCAATTTGACTCTACGTGTGGGCTCATCAACATGTCAATCTCAAATGAAATTTAATTTTCATCTTCAAGGGATTGAAACTCTCAATGTAGCTTGGATGAAGATGGAAATTGTGTTTGGTAAACACAACTAGATTTGATCCCACTAGCTTGAAATCAATGGATTGCCTTTAATCCAAATTATTTTAAATTCATTGAATATTTTATTTCAAAGTTTGAGACACTTAGGATCTTACTTCTAGATTTTCAAATCGAGAAAGATGATGATGATCAACTAATTTTTTCATTCTTTCTAAACTTGGACATGCCTATTTTGTTTTTGTATCCACCTTTTTTTCTATTAGAGAAGCCTTTCTTAGTTAAGGTGTTTCTTACATAATTCCCTCTTCTGAAACATTCTATGATTATATAATTTGAGAGAAAAATAAGCTCTTTCACCTTGGATTGATAAGTACTTCAAGTACCTCTAACAAGGTTTTAATGGCACAACAAAAGAAAGGCCCTGAGCATATTAAGAAACAACATTATCACCCCAACAAAGATAATGAGGACACCAAACTCCCTCACCCTCCTCCTGTTCGTTATGTTAATAAAGGATCTAAGCCAAAAGGAAGGAAATCTAACAAGCACTACAATTTTTGTGGGAAATATGGTTATCAAGAGTCACACTGCTTCAAGAAGATGGAAACCCTCAAAGAAGCCATGAAAAGTAACAACCTCCATTTGGATAATTCTTCCTCTAACTCCTCAAAATAACATGTTCTTTATGCTTCTGGATTTACCTTAAATGCATCGAATTCTAGTTATTCAAATGAGTGGATTCTTGACTCTAGAACTTCTTGTCACATGGATAAATATCAAGCCATTTTTTACCTCTTAATCAATGTAACACCAAACACATACTTATTGGTGATGATGGATCTCTAGGTGTTGTAGGATTAAGAATGGTTCAATAATTTTATGGTTACTTTAATGGTGTACTATGTGTTCCTAGTCTCTCCTACAATAGTTTTTCTATCTATCAAATCACTCATTCCATTGAAGGAAAAATCATTTTTCGCCTCAAAAAGTTGTGATCAAGAACTCAAAGGATCCTTAGAATATTGTAGCATCAAGAACAATGAATGATATTACCAACGTATACAAGTTTGACAATTTTGGGTCGTCTTCTCTTCCTTTAGTTTTTATTGCTCATAGCGATGACATGAGCAATTTGGCCACTTGAAATATTTCTCATTGCAAATACTATGTAAGAATAATATAGTCATTAGTTTTCCTCTTGTTTCTTGCAAGGATGGTGTTTATTCGGGTTGTCTTCTCAATAAACATCAATGGGAAAAATTTGAAAAGCATGCCTCAACTCCCTTACGACATGCACATAGTGATTTGTGTGTTCCACTTCCTTCTGCTTCTTTCTCTAGGTTTAAGTATTTCTTAACAAAGTAATTTAATAAGTGGACAAACTCAATATTTTTTCCACCAAAATTGTTCACCAAATCTAGTAGGAATTTTTCCAAAAGTTATAGTTCCACCTAATTGATGGGAAATTTAACCATGGAACTTTTCCCTTGTGGGTTTTATCCCATTTTAAATACACCTTTATAGTTGGAATTTCAAAACAATAAGTATATTAGGTCGGAACTTTGCATCACCAAAAAATAAATAGACTCAATGGAAAGGTTGACTTTGTCCACTTTTCACTCACCTCCATTTCTCAACCTTCATTGATGACTTCTCTAGATGTACTTGATTTTACCTCTTAAAACTTAAGAGAAAAGGTTTTGACATGTTTTCAGCCTTCAAAGCCCTTGTAGAAAAGCAATCTAAACATCAAGCTCAAATGCTAAGAATAGATAGTAGGACTGAGTATGTCAACACAAATTTTAACACAATACATTTAACATGCTATCCAGATGCAACATATTGTTCCATACACACCATAGAAAAATGGTGTTGTTGGTAGAAAGAATTATACCTTAAAGGAAATGGATTATTGTATGCTCCAACATAAGGAACTCAATCCTTTATTTTAGGCAAAAGTTATCAATTATACAAATTGGATAATTAATCTCACTCCCACTATGGCTTTAAAGAATAAAACACCCAAAAAAGTGTGGAGTAACACAATATTGTATGGAAGCCACTTTTGTGTGTTTGGTAGTGAGGCATGGGAACACATTCCTGACGAGAAAAGAAAAGCCTTACAAACTAAAAGTGAGAAGTGCATTTTATTACTTATTTATAGGATATAAAAAGTTATCGACTTCTTATACTTATACAACATAAGTAATTGTTATAAGAGATGTTGATTTTGATGAAGGTATCTCCATTCATGATTAACTTGACATGTATGCCATTTAGGTCTACAATCCATCCTTAAATCATGTGTTATCTCCTTTCACTCCTATATTGTCTTTATCTTCCGATCCTTCTATTCTAGATCATTCTTGTTCTTCAAATATTGACAGTGAGGATGAAAACAATAATCTTCCTGCTCAACCTTGTCTTCTAAATGATTCTATTGAACCAAACACTATACCATCTCCACAATTTCCTTGATGGATATGCACAACAATGAAAGACACCAATGATCTATTTGGTGATCCCTCAAATCAACATTGAACTCATTCATAGTTCCAATGGGTCTCTTTTCTTTTGGACCAAGTTGTAAATACAATTATTTGCCTATTTGAACTCATCCTCCAGATGATTCTATTAAACATAACCTTGCACCAACTCCACAAATTCCTCAATGGGTATGCACAACAAGGGAAGCCACCAATGATATAGTTGGTGATCCTTCAAATCAACATTGAACATGTTCATAGTTATAGTGAGTCTATTCTCTTTTGGCTCAAGTTATAGAAACTACAAATCTAGAAACATTTCAAGAAGATTCTAGCCATCCTGAATGGGAAGCAACTATAAATGAATAATTAATTCCTTAATGATGAAGGATACTTGGGATCTAGTCACTCTTCCAAAAGAAAGGTAGTGTTGACAAAGAGAAGGCTCGATTAGTCACTGAAATATTCTCACAAGTAGAAGGTACTAAGTACAATGAAACATTTCCCCCTTTTCCAAAATGAATTCCATTCACCTTGTTCTTGCACTTACAACTTGATATCAACGGGAGGTCTATCAAATGGGTGTTAAATATACTTTATTGCATGGGAATTTGAAAAAATAAATTTATGTGGAAGAACTCCTAGATTTATTTATCATGACATATGCCTTGCTTACCACTTCAAGTAATCCCTCTATGGCCTCAATCAAGCCTCTTGGGCTTGTTAAGAAAAAATGTATTGATTTCTTCTTGACTCTAGCTTTCTAGATATCACTCTAACCCCAATGTCTATACCAAGTGAGTAGGTGATCAACATCTCATACTTGTGCTTTATGTTTATGACCTTATCCTCATTAGTAGCAACCCCAAATTTATAACCCATGTGAAAAGTATCTTTAAGAATAAGATTGAAATGAAATATTTAGGACACTTGCACTATGTTCTTGGACTCCAATTTTTGCTAATTTGAGAAGGTACTTCTCCTTCCCAACCTATGGATGTGTGTAAACTTCTTTGTCACTTTCACATGGATGATTGTAAACCAACCCCATCCCCCTTTCACTATGATGATTGTAAACATAACCAAAATTGGAAAATAACTACAATAAACAAACCTTTATTGATATTTAGAATTGGATGCAATGTTTACTTGCCTCTTCAAGGGGGAAACCTCAAACATGAGAAGAGTTCCAAATACAATAATATTCACTTGAAAATGGATTACATAGATTTTACTACTATATATAGTTTCTAATTGACCAAAACCCTAACCACCTAGTGGAACTTTCACTTTCACATGGATGATTGTAAACCAACCCCATCCCCCTTTCACTATGGAGTTAGACTTTCTACCACCTACACCTCTCCCAAAGTGGATGCCTCTTTGTGTACATTTCAAACCTTTACAGTATAGCGATGCATACATAGATTATTTATAAAACAGAAAGGAAAACAATAACATTCACACATGGTATTCATAATTTACCCTGGAAAATATTAACTAGGAATTCATTTTGGCACCTAGAGTTTTGGGTTCATTTTGTGTGCATGTAGAAACGAAGTTGTGCGCGCGCCTAAGGTAATGCAAAAAGAATGAAACAGAGTGTGCACTAGTCCGATTTTTAATAGTGCACGCTGGGACTAAAATATTATTGAATGCATAGTGTTATCCCCTATCCCAGGGATGTTGATGATTGCAACATCGTGTGAAATTCTCCAAGATATGTTCTCCTCTGTGATTGAGTTGAGTCGACCTGTGAGAGAGCCCAGTGTTGGGTGTTCCCATGTGATGGGTTGTATCGTTCTCTGCTAGACCGAGTTGAGTCATGACCCAGTGTTGGGTGTGCCCATGTGATGGGTGTATCGTTCTCCTTTTTGTGAGAGTTGAGTCAATGTGGTCTCCTGCCTTTGTACTCTTGTGGACTCAGTTGAGTCAGGCTT
>CBVK0100485775.1:0-18212 GCA_900067695.1 Picea abies
TTGTTTTATTTTATTGCTCCATGGTCCTGTTTTTCTAACAGGAAAGTGATGTGAGATTGTGGATCAATTGAATATGTAATGACACAGGAAACATAAATTGGTAATACTGCAGATGGATGGTTTAAAGTAAAAATTCCCTTGAACATGATGAAGCATGACAACTGACTTGGTAGCATTGACTCGACAAGTACCATGAACATAATGTGGTGGAACATAAGAGAACTCTTTTATTGGAATGAAAAAGTATAGCGACACATGGAATTGGTATGACTCAAAGACAACTAGATTACCCAACTGTAAGATGAGACACAAACAGGTGCCATTTTCAAGGGCAACAATAGCTTCCATAAATAATTCCAAAAAAATTACTTCCTTTAAGTCTCTGCCCCATCATGATAGATAAGTACCTCTTTATTTTTTAATGATCTTGAGGAGGATAACAAATGCTTGGTATAACTCATCTTCGGTAAGTTCCTCTTCACATGTTTAACGAACCTGAAAAAGTAAGGGTTCAGTCCTGTGTGGGTCTTGGAGATTAGACTCACATAAGTCCTTCGATGCATTGTTTTACGAGCCCAAAGAAGGTAAACGCGGTGGCTTTTCACATTTAGAGAGTCTGAAAAGAACTTAAAAATGACTCCATGGATAATTTTTTGGTAAATTTAGTCTCCCAAGCCCCAAAAAAGTGTAAAACAATACAGGGGAGAACTCTTCTAATCATGCTTGATTAGAGTAGTCATTTTTTGTAATTAGTCTCGCGAGACTGAAAAAAGAGATAAACTACCACTCAAATATTCCCTTTCAAACCTCTTAATGAGTGTGAAAGGAAGCAAGCTCACTCGACAATATTTTCATGTTTAGGGAGACTGAAAAGAGCTTAAAGGAAACTCCAAAGAGTTCATTTTTTGTATATCTTTTACGAGTCTGAAAAAGAGATAAAATTATACTTGGTAACCTATTCTCATGTATTAATGGGAAAGAGAAAGAACAAAGACTAAGCTCAATAAACTATTCTCATGTATTTATGAGGATGAGAAATAACAAATATGCAGCTCGTTACTTCCCAACGTAATTTCCAAAGGTTTCGAATGGGACCCATGGATAGTTGGTACTTTTCCCCCAACTGCATGATGGAAGCTAGTGGCTTCGCTCTAGCATGATGTCTAGAGGCCAACTACCTACCCCTCCAAGATTTGCTTCATCCACCAACTCTTCCCTTATCACCAATTTATATACCCAATAGAATCCTTTTTACTAATAGGAAAATGTTCACCAGAGGAAGAAAGAGGATCATCTAACATAGGTGGATGAAATGAAGGTTAAGTTACAATATCTAGTGAAAGACTCGACTCAATGAGAGAGGTGGAAGTTTCATTTTTTAATGAGCTTGACATAGGAAAATAAATTTTCTCATGACCTCTGGGTTTGATTCCCATACCTCTATTTCACTTTTTAACGAGCTTATCATAGAGAAGAAAACTATGCTCCCAAGGTAGCTTTCATTTCTACACAAGATTGAGGAGAAACTAAATATTTCCAAGAAATGGAGGATAAAATACTAACAGATGCACCTTCATCAACAATAATTTGAGGAACGTCCCTACCACAAACCTAAAAAGTGATTTGGAAAGATATATAGGAAGAAAGAGGAGGTTCTAGTAGTGTATCCCAATCGAAAATAATGGCCTCATTACTCGAAGGGGGTTCCATTGGAATGGGTGTAGTGCACCCTTGTCTAGAAGAATCCATAGAAACAAGAAAGCCATGAGCGACATTCTCACTCTTCCTAAGAGGAGTGGGATCAACCAAGGGTGTTATTTGATTGACCACTTTAAATTCACTATCCAAGGGGAGAGCGGGATCGATCGAAGGTGAAATCAAATCAATCACTTGATCAACTTGCTCAACTAATGATGGAACTGGATGGATCAGTTGATCAACCATATTGACTGATGATGTAATCAGATTGACCACTTCATCAACCAATGGTGGTTTGGGAGATGGAATTTATCGCTGGACATCAAAAATATTTTCCAACATATATGAAGCCTCATCCATTTGAGGGTAGATGTAACTGTGGTGCATCTCCTTACATTTTACCCTTATTACTTCCAATATGATTATCAATAGTTGATGGTTTGTCATGAGCATGACCTGCAACGACTGACGACATGGGTTGAGAACCCTAAGACCACACTTCTACAACCTTGGGAATACCAGGGAAATCCTTAAGAAGGTGGCCACCCTTAAAAATCCTGCAAGGGAATTTGGGCTTGCGATGTGTCTTGGTAGACTTTTCGACATTATCAACACTCCCAAAATGATGAAAAGTAGCTCGTTTAAATTCCCCCCTAACTTATTTTTCTTCTTCTTAATCTTCATTTTCTGCTTCTTCTTATCCACCTGGTTACTAGTTACATATATTTCACTAAGCAAAGAGGAAGAAAGGGAAGAAGACCCTATGGGTGAGGAAGGAAGAGGATCAACATCAGGTTGATGGTCCCGGGGTGGAATACTTACGAATGAAGCATTAGGATCATTTATGTTCAGTGGAGTGGAAAAAAACTAGATCAATAACTCAATAGTGAGTCCGAGAAGAGTCAAAGTAGCGATATAATGAGGACCAACGTGTCCCACAGAAGGAGAAACAAACAATATCCTAGGAAAATGAGATTCCTTTGTTGGTAGTTCTAGGAACTGAAGCCATAAACACAGACTCAAACCTAGGGTATTTTCTAGGGAAAACAAATAGCACACACTAAAAAATCTAGGTAGCAAACAAAACAAAAAAAAAATTTCACAGTGAACACACTAGTTGGTGATGAAATCCAATGTCCCAAGATCAATATGAAAAAGAGGTTGAGATAGAGTGGGTGGATCAGTTGCGTTGACAACTTTCTTAACGAACTTACACCTTGGTGCAATTTCCCTCACGGTTTGTCTATGGGTTAACCTCCAAGGAGCCCAAGTGAGTTTGACCAACATCTGACCTAGGTACAACAAACACTCCCCTTATCCGTCACCTTGTGTATGAACCCTAAAGATAAAGTCTAAAATTCAACAGTCAGGATCGAACGTATGGGAAGGATATCAAGTTAGAAATTATTCTAGAGGATTGAAGACAAGAGGACCGATAAACTCTAGAGGACTGAAGACAAGAGGACCGATAAACTCCATAGGAATGAAGATAAGTGGACTGGTAAACTCAAGAGGACCTTGAATAGATTCAATATTCACAAATAACCAACACCTAATGAAACCAATTGTTGTGTTGGTTTTGTCACATGGGTGAGAAAAAACACAACACTTGCATGCTTAGTTAATCCATCTAAACAAGACATAAGTTTGTGAGTTGAATAGATAACCAAATACACATGAAACAAAAGAAATAAAACTAAAAACAACTAAGAAATAAATGTTAGATAAGCTTGAAGAACTAGAGCCATTAAAATAAAAAAAATGACCAACATATAGGTACCAATGGATCAATATATTGAGAGGCAAAACACCGTAGAGAAAGGAAGGGACTTATGAGTCCCCTCTTCCTCCTTAGGAGGGCTCTTGAGTTCCCTAATAGAGATCACTTCTCTTAATACAATGGAAAATGAAAAATGGTGAAGAAATACAATGTCAATTCCCTCAATAAGTGAGTGGAATGGCCTATTGCAATGGTGTTTGAATGATTCAAAGAGAAAAGAGGATTCTCAAAGAATAATTCTTGCAGCATAACAATACCTTGAAGTTCTTATTTTTCTAGTTGATCTGGATTTTATGAGCAAAATGAAATGACTACAGATTATTAACATATTATTAACATAGAATAACAGAGATATAGTAAAATTGGTTTTCTAATCAATAAGGAAATAAGCTGAAATTGTAAAATGCAGCGGGAAACAAGCTTGCTAGAATGGTGGCGACTTATCTCTGAGAAGAGATGCGACGACTATGCTCATTCGAAATAAGATGGTTACAATGAGGCTTTGAAGGCCTTTTTACAATAAACAAGAATGTCAAAAACCCTAGACATCCAAAAACCTGACCCTAGGAGATGAAGCGCCAAAAGTCATGTGGGCCCCATTTGGGTAAGTCAATACATCAACTTCCCGAGGTCGTAACTTTTTCATACGATCTTTGTTTGATGCGCTCAATACCTCGTTAGAAATATCTATTAGAGGAATACAACTTTGGTGTGAGAAACATCAAAGTAACATTCATGTTTCTCCCCATTTTCCCAAAAAACGTCTCTTAGGGCCTCAAAATGACTCTGGAAGTTCAAGACTTGAAAAACTGCTAAAAATAGTAAATTACCAAAATTTCCATAAAATTGTTTTGATCTAGTTGGAAGAGGTGTGTGGCCACCAATATCCACATGGATCAATCCTCCCTCCTTAGGAAACAATGGTCTCCATTGCGTTGAGTTCTCCCAACAGATGAGGAAATTTCTGCTGAATTTGGCCCCAGGTGAGCCACTTGCCTTAGTGCAAGAGATGCCCTGCTATGATGAATCGATAAATATGGATCCTTTGATGTCGAGTGCCCTTGATCTTGTGTGTCTAGAATCTGATCATTGGATTCCTATTGTATGCAGTCGGGGTTAAGCTCTGTTGGTGTTAGCTGTTCTGCTACTTCTGAGGGGTCCAATAATGGTGGGAAATAAGGCTGAAGGAGATCCATGCTAAACACTGGGTGCAAGCCAAGGAAAGGATGAATGTTGAGCTCAAAATAATTACCCCCCATAGCCTTGGTGATGGTGTACAATCCATAATGGATTGGGAGAAGCTTCCGATGGGGTCCTGTAAGGCATTCTTTCTGCAAGTGAAACCAAAATTGTTCGCCCACCTGAAACTTATGTGGCACTCGATGTTGATCATGGAATTGCTTGTACTTGTCATTGGACTTCTGTAGGATATCCTGAACCTATTGGTGGATGTGCTGGATCTGCTCAATGAATCGGGTGGATTTTTTATCCGTAGGATCTTTTAATGACTTATGGTTGAGTTTTAATTTTGCATGCGTTAATTAACCATTTGAGAAACTTAGTGAAAGAATGAAGAAAGAAGAGGAATTATGACAGCCATATATACATTTGCAGATCTGAAATGAAAGAATAAACAGCAAACCATAACACGCAGATTGATAACGGAGTTCGACACAACTTTGCCTATGTCTCCGGGTCTTTTCTCTGTGGGAGAGGCTTCTTTATTTCTGTTCAAGAACTAAAAAATACATCGTTGCAATTCCAAATGGCTACAATACTGATCTGGTCATGTTCGTCCAGATCTCAAGAACCATGCAAAGAAAATGGCATGCAAAACGGACGTCCAGAGCTCTCAGAAATGATCTGACAGCGTCTCCTCCTCAAAAGCTTCTCTGCATCAAAATGGATTTAGTTTGGTTTCCCTCCAGTATAACCCTACTTTGACTGCTCTAATGGATTCAGAGTGGTCAAAAACCCCTATCTGGGCTCTTTCGGCACTTCAATCGGTCGAAAAACAAAGAAGTTATGCCTCCTAGAAGTTTTCCCCTTCAAGCTTGTTGCCACTCGTTCTACAGAATGCACCCTTCTTCAATCAACCTGGCACACACGCAATATATAGTGTAAAAACCCAACACCAGGCTCAACCATGCCAACGGTGCAAACCGTAGAATGGTTAAGGCGCCTCCAGCCCCTAACTGTCAAGCACTCGAGCATATGGTCATACGACCTCATGCAAAAAGCAAAAGGGGCTAAACCGTTACATAACCGTGTAACTCCCTCTGCTCCAGGTCATGGGCACATGGGTCACACCATAAAACCATGGTTTATAAAATCAAACCCGCACCCTTTTTCACATAGGACATGGTCACACAGCATATGATAATACAATCACGGGCCAACTATTACACCAAACAAACTTTTATATATATTATAACATATATAAAA
This sequence comes from Picea abies, assembly GCA_900067695.1. Taxonomy (NCBI): domain Eukaryota; kingdom Viridiplantae; phylum Streptophyta; class Pinopsida; order Pinales; family Pinaceae; genus Picea; species Picea abies. Next base: position 5,924 of record CBVK0100485775.1, read on the forward strand.
CAAAGAACAAGTCGTGGTGTATTGGTAGAGCAGCCTTTTTTAAAGCGCTTGGTCGGTGGGGGAGGTCCGGGGGTCGAACCCCATGGCCTCCATAAAATTTTAATAAACAAACCAAACACCAACAACCAAAAAAGGGGTGCCATGTGGCAGCCCGTGATTGGGCCACGTGGCACCCAATCACTTGCCAATTAAATGCCACGTGTCAGCAAATGATTCATCAACTACCAGCCAATCAAATTGCCACATAAATTTTGCCACGTCATCTCCTGCATAGTCAGCATGCTAATGTCATCAACGTTGACTTTTTGACCAGTTGACCTTTGACTTTTTACCTGTTTGGGCTTCCGATCAGAACGCGATAACTTTCGCATACGGAGCCCGTTTGACAAAGTAAATATACCACCGGAATCGGGAAGACAAGACGGATGCAATGGTGTTGGTTTGGTCGAATTCTGAGCACTTTAATTTTTGAGCATTTTTCAAGCCCTGTCAGGCTTCTGGATCTGATTTCGGATCACACCTCCCCACAATAAGACCTTTTGGTCCCCAAAAGGTTACTGACCACTCAACAAGCTCGGGATAGGCCACCCGACTTGCTCTTTGTCTCTAAACTAAAATGATTACATTAGTGGAAGCAAAATACAATGAAGTTGAGACATCCACTTCTAGCAGAACCAAGTGACTGGTTTCTTTCCTTCACAATGTTCCTCTTGCTTCACTGGTAATCCTTCCTCCTTCATGAGTACATGAAAAATCCTTTTGTCCTTCCTTGGACGAAGCTCCAGATTAAGCTTCCAACAACTAGCCTTTTGATGTCCACTCTTGTTGCAAAACGTGCAATGAGTTTTTGGCATCCAGACCTGTTTACCCTTCTCTTTCTTCCGTTGTAGACTTGAACCTTTATGTCGTGTTTCCTTCCTGGTCGACATAGGTTTCCTGTACGAAGTTTATCTCTTCCAACACTTGGAAACACAATGATTAGGTGAATGACAATAAGTACATGGATAAAGATTCCACAAGTTCTGGTTTACTTGATTATGCTTGTTATAATCAAAAGGAGAATTAATAAAAACATGACCATTATACCTTCCATGTTGATCTTCACTTTTCTTTGGAGACGAATTGCATTCACTACCACAACCCTGAAGTGATGCACCATTTCCTTTTGTGAAGTATTCTTGCAATGTCTTAAGTTGGCCATTTGAAGCATTACTTGCTTCCGAAGTTTTGGAAACTATCTTGGAAGACTCTGCAAGGTCCCCTTCACCATATCCCAATCCTAAGTATCAAGGCCTTTCCTCAACCTCAATAGGATTTACAATGCCTTAACCTCTACATCCAAGGCCCTTTCCTTCGTCATAACCAATCTTGGTTAATATTCTCAAACCTACACCTTTTGTATGTTTTTCGAATGCACCAAAACCAACTTGATGAGAATGAGGAAAATTTGATGAGGAACCTTCACTGCATACCTTAGATATGTTTTATGAAACAAATGTAGAAGGCACTTCCTTCAATCCTTATTTTCCTTTGTTGTTCTTTGAAGCTTTCACTTGAACCGTGCTCTTTCGTTCCAAGTAGTCTTCATACAACATCTTCACCATCTCGGCCATGGCAAACACCGAATCTCTAAACTCCTTCTCATTTTTAGAAAGTCCTCCTGTAGATGCCATTTTCTTCCTTGAGATGATCTCTTCCTTGGCTAACAGGCAAAACTCAAATCCAAACATCAACTAGCTCTGATACCACTTGATCCGTAGGATCTTTTAATGACTTATGGTTGAGTTTTAATTTTTCATGCGTTAATTAACCATTTGAGAAACTTAGTGAAAGAATGAGGAAAGAAGAGGAACTATGATAGCCATATATACATTTGTAGATCTGAAATGAAAGAATAAACAACAAACCATAACACGCAGATTGATAATGGAGTTCGACACAACTTTGCCTACGTTTCCGGGCCTTTTCTCTATGGGAGAGGCTTCTTTATTTTTGTTCAAGAACTCAAAAATACATTGTTACAATGCCAAATGGCTATAAGACTGATTTGTTCATGTTCTTCTAGATCTCAAGAACCATACAAAGAAAACGGCATGCAAAACGGACGTCCAGAGCTCTCATAAATGATCCGACAGCGTCTCCTCCTCAAAAACTTCTCTGCATCAAAATGGACTTATCTTGGTTTTCCTCCAATATAACTCTGCTCTAACTGCTCTAATGGCTTCGGAGCGGTCAAAAACCCCTATCTGGGCACTTTCGACACTTCAATCGGTCGAAAAACGAAGAAGTTATGCCTCCTGGAAGTTTTCCCCTTCAAGCTTGCTGCCACTCGTTCTACAGAACGCACCCTTCTTCAATCAACCTGGCACACACACAATATATGGTGTAAAAACCCAGCACCGAGTGCAACCACGCCAACATTGCAAACCGTAGAATGGTTAAGGCACCTCCATCCCCTAACCGTCAAGCACTCGGGCATATGGTCATACGACCTCATGCAAAAAGCAAAAGGGGCTAAACTGTTACATAACCGTGTAACTCCCTCCGCTCCAGGTCATGGGCACATGGGTCACACCATAAAACTGTGGTTTATAACATCAAACCCGCACCCTTTTTCACATAGGACATGGTCACATAGCATATGATAATACGATCGCAGGCCAACTATTACACCAAACAAACTTTTATATATATTATAACATATATAAAACAAAGAACAAGTCGTGGTGTATTGGTAGAGTGGCCTTTGTTAAAGAGCTTGGTCAGTGGGGGAGGTCTGGGGATTGGACCCCACAGCCTCCATAAAATTTTAATAAACAAACCAAACACCAACAACCAATAAAGGGGTGCCACGTGGCACCCAATCACTTGCCAATTAAACACCATGTGTCAGCAAATGATTTGTCAACTACCAGCCAATCAAAATACCACATAACTTTTGCCACGTCATCTCCTGCACAGTCAACATGATGATGTCATCAACGTTGACTTTTTGACCAGTTGACCTTTGACTTTTTACCTGTTTGGGCTTCCGATCAGAATGCGATAAATTTCGCATACGGAGCCCATTTGACAAAGTAAATATACCACCGGAATCAGGAAGACAAGACGGACGCAATGGTGTTGGTTTAGTCAAATTTTGAGAACTTCAATTTTTGAGCATTTTTCAAGCCCTGTCAAGCTTCTAGATCTGATTTCGGATCAATTTTTAATCTTTAGTTGGAGCAGGAGATGAGTCGGTTGAGGTGACTGCAAGGGGAAGTGTAACATATATGGGACCCAATGGTTGGAATCCCAACCCCAACTGAAAGGGGTTGTGGATGGTTGACCTATGTAGGGTTTAGTTGTATCTATGTAGGACATAGGGAAGGTTCTCATCCCATGTGCAAGGGTTCTTGGAATTATACATGTGCAAGATATGCACAATCATTTGATTTACGACCTCAGTTTCACCATATTTCTGGGGTTGGAAGGCTGTGGATTTGGTAATCTTGGTGTCCAGCAGTGACTAGAGGCTCAACTAGAATGTGGTGAGAAATTGATTGTCCTGATCTGAAACAATGGTTTGTGGGATTCCAAAATGTACCTAGACTCATTCAAAGAAGAGCTTGGTAGTGGCCTCTACCGTGATGCTCTTCTTCCAACAACCAAATTCACCATCTTAGAAAAGCGATCAACAACCACAAAAATATAGTCATTTCCCCGCTTGGTGGACGAGAGGCCCGACATGTACTCCATTGAGATGGATTCCCATGGGCTATCAGGAGTAGGAAGAGGGGTGTACATGCCGTATTTATTAGTGTTCAGTTTGGTAATAATGCAGGTAGTGAAGGACCTGATATACTTGCTGACCTCCTATCAAAGTTTCAACCAATAGAAATGTTTCTATAGCATCTCCACTGTCTTTTCGATGCCGAAGTGTCTTGCCACCCGACTATAGTGAGCTTCCGAGACTATCTTCGCTTGCTCGCTTAATGGAACATAGATATGGCCTAGATGACACAACAACCCATCCTGAAGATGGAAATTATTGACAACTGTGTTTTCACCCAACATTTGGTAGGTGGTGCAAAAGTATGGGTATGTCTCATACAGTTGGGACCATCCAGAGGTCTCATGGCCGTAAGATTCTAGCACCATGGTGAGTGCCATGATTGGAATTCTACTGAGGAAATCAACGACGCGATTGGTGCTTCCTATTTTATACTTCATGTTGAGGTGGAATTGTTGCAAGTATGTGGACCACTTTTGATGGCGGTCATTTTGCAATGTTCCTTTTGTCTGCATGAACTACAGTGTCTTATGATCAGTGTGGATGACTATCGAAACCTTGCACAATGGAGTACATTTCTTTGTGGTAAGTAGGGTATTTACATAAAACATATGATAGTGTCTCACTAAGATAGGCCATGGGGTGGCTGTACTAAGTCAGAATGATGCCCATAGCATAGTCTGAAGCATCTATCTCGATCTCAAAGGGATGTTGCAGGTCTGGTATTGAAAGTACTAGGGCTGAGCACAAGCGCTTCTTAAAATCATCGAACTCTTGTTGTTGGGACTGGCCCCATGCAAATTTAGCCTTGCCACAACCCTTGGTTATTTGGCTGAGGACCCATGCAATATGGGAGACTCCCAACACGAACTTGCGGTAGAAATTGTCAAGGCCTAAGAAGCTCCGAAGCTTAGTGAGTGTGGTTGGGGTTGGCCAGTCATGAATGACTTGGATCTTAGTTGGATCCACATGTACGCCATGCTGATCAATGATGTAGCCTAGGTAATGGACCCTGTCCATGCTGAAGGAGCTTTTTTCTAGGTGGGTGTATAGCTTGTGCTGCCGTAGGTTGTGTAAAACCTGTTGAATATGCTGTAAGTGTTTTGCCTGAGTTTTGCTGTAAATGAGAATGTCATCTAGACACACTACTACAAAATTATTGGTGAATGGTCATAGAATATCATCCACCATCCTCATGAAAGTGGATAGAGAATTTGTCAAACCAAAGGGCATGACCAAGCATTCAAAAGGTCCTTCTTTTGACTTGAAGGTGATCTTCCATACATTTGTCTATTCTATCAAGACCTGGTGGTATCTAGAGTTCAGATCAATCTTATTGAAGTATTTGGTCCCCGTGCGTTGATCAAGGAGGTCTTCGATTTGGGGAATCAGGTACCAGTTTCTGACTGTGATTTTATTCAGAGCCCAGTAATAAATGTATAGTCACCAAGTTCCATATTTCTTTTGTACCAGCACGATTGGGCTCTCGCAAGGTAATGAGATGGGACGGATGTGCCCCTTGTGGAGTAGTTCTTGGATTTGTCTCTTTATGTTCTCATTCTCTAATATAGAGTGACGATAGACTGGACCATTGGGAAACGATTCACTGGGGGTCATATCGATGGGGTGCTTGACCTGATAGTGTAGAGGTACCCTGCTAGGTGAGGAGAAGATATATGAGTATTCTTCCACAACCTTTTCTACTTTCTTCTGCTGTGTGGAGAGGTTGTCCACAGAGACCCTGGATGTGGCTGTGATATTTCGCTCATTCTGAGAGAAAATCACGAAGAAGACAAACTTCTGTTTCTGAGAGATTACCGTCCTACATTGCTTAGCAAAGATCAAGGAAATAACATTGGGTGGGACTGCCTCAGGTATTTTGTACAATTTCCTGTTCAAAGTAATAATAATAATACAAGGCCTAGACTCATATACAACATCACATTTCCATAAATAAGGTTGGGCCAAAAAAACATCACAAAATTCAAGAGGAGAAAGATCACACAATACCTTGTCTTTGAATGGATTTATGTTGTATGACAGTCGACACTGTTGGCTGACATGGAGATCATTTCCTTGGTGGAGCCATCTAATGGTGTAGGGTTGTGGATGTGACGTTATCGGTAGGGCCAACCGCTTGACAACCTCTACTGAGATGAGGTTCTTTTGGCTACTTCTATCAATGAGGAAGTGAAGCGAGGTGCCTTTTACCCACATCTTTGAATGGAAGAGGTGTTCTCCTTCTTCTGGCTCATCTCGTTCACCAGGATGGAGCTTGGTGGCAGAAACGGTGGCACTGGGTTCCACGTCAATGATCCGTCTTCCCCTTTCTTGTTCTGAATCAAAGTTAGAACCCACATTTGATTCAGAGGCTTTCACTTTCTCCACCGACGACTCTTTTGAGTGGAATTCAAAAGTGTTATGCCAAGGTCTCTTATGGAAGTTGCACCACTTACCGGTATCTTTCTTTGTCTTTCAGGTGTCCTTCTTTGCTTACAGCTTGGACTGGTTGTCCTGATACTGTCCTGATAGTGTCCCTTCTCTCAAGTTGGTAGTTGAGCTCCTACCTGACACTTCAAATTTAGAGCGACGCCTTGTGCACCTAGAGGGTCTTGATGAGCAACATCGAGACACCTTTACGGCTATCGAGGCAAACAAGAAATGTGTCAAGGTTTAGTATGAAAGGTCTGTCTGTCCTCGGTTGTATGCTGAGGGTGACTGTGTCCTCTTGTATGACCAAGCCAAAGAACCACTAGGGGTAGGCAAGTTTAAACCCATGTGGCACAGTCCTTACATAATGTGAAGTGTTCTAGAAAAAGGAGCCTACGAGTTAGAAGATTATGAAGGGAAAAAGTTGGACGAGCCCAGAAATGGGCTCTACTTGAAAAGATACTACGCTTGAGCTCTAGGATTGGGTGGAACTCTTTGTATACTAATACAAATGTAGTGTATATACATCTCTTTTTCCCTTTTATTTTGTCTTTGGATTGCTTATTGAGTTTTCCCTTTTGTTGGCAGATGTCAACGGAATCTTCGATCTACCTAGGATTCATAGACAGAGCTAGTCATCATACACATAACTTGGCTTCTGGCACTTGGGTGGTTTACTCACTCGAGGGTCTGTTGGTGTCTTCAGGTGGCATATACCTAGGGCTATCCACGAATAATGTGGCCAAGTATAGAACCTTCATCTAACTTTTGCGTGATGCTATCTCACATGGTATTCGGTCTTTAGAAGTTCGCCTGGATTCACAGTTAGTAGTATGTCAATTGAATGACCGTTACTGCGTGTGTGATCCTAATTTGCTCCGTCGATTCCTACGGGTACATATTTTAGAACGACAATTTGATTTTATTACATATTATCACATTTCTAGGAGTTCTAATCATGTATCCAATGCCTATGCTAATTATGTTTTAGATTGGCATTTGTCACATTAATAAAGAAAAGAAAACCATTAACTCAATGCACACATTGTAAGATATAAGTAAAGGCGAAGATCCCTTTTATATATTTCAAAATATGGTGTTTATATTACAAACATTGGGGCTAAAACCTTCAAAACACATATACAACGGGTATACATATCCCACGATATCTATGCCTGTGGCGTCAGATGTGTGTCATGGTAGCAAACCACGGTGTTTGTGAGATGCTGGAAGAGTCATACCCATGCTCTAGGTAAACAAAAAACCTATTGTTGCATGGCTTTCAGTATATCCTCCACCTAAACCATAGGAATCCTCTGTTTCAAATGAGACAGGTTTCCCTGCACATTCTGTAGGACTCTCTCCACCTCTCCTCTCACCGCCTCATCTCCATGGTTCCTTTGTCTATGTTGAAGGAATCACTCTAGCCGTTGTGGACCCATGTCTATGATTACACAAGTATCTAGTCAATATGTAAACACCATCCAAAAATATTTTTGTTCCTTAAATACAAAAATACAAAAAAAATGAAATATGCAAAAACATTTTACCTATGGCGCCATAGGCGGCTCTTGGTGGAAGTGGCATATCTAGATCTCCTCTGAAATCGATCCCCGCATAGGGATAGTCATTCAGATCAATGACTTGTCTCCACCACCAGAAGAAAAAATCATCATTGTAGGGTGTCAAAACCCTACCTCCCCCCTGTCGTCTCATAACCTCGATCCACCATGCCATGGATGGATCACGTGGTCCTCTAGAAATGATCTCCACTCTAGGTCCCAGACCTAGAACGTGCTCGAAAAAGAAGCTGTAAAGAATATAAGCAAACTTGAATTTTTGCTTACCCCCTTGTTTGCACTCTGTCAACTAACCTTTCATATTGGTCAACAGTGAGGTACACAAGTCATAAACAGTGGGTCTAGCACACTCTAATGTGTAAAACATAAGTGGTCTCGATGCTTGGTGCAATGTGGCTGAACCTATGATCATGGTAAGCACGAGCACAATGATATTCAGGCTGAGGCTACTTATTGCCTGGATGGGGACTTGGATTCCCACCTTGGGAGTCCCTGCTACATAGTGGGCATCAATATACTCCTCAATCTTCATCCCACTCCCTACTCCGCATGACTTGAGGTTCACAACCTCTCCTCGACGTGATAGAGCAGTCAAGAGGTAGATGTCCTCTACTTTGTTCCTCAATGGTTTTCCATCAAGGATAAATCTCTCGCTATCAGGGTCCCAGTAACCTATCAACATTTCCAACAACCTCACTTGGGCCCTCACTCCTTTGAGAGCCCAAAAATTGTACAAACCACATATTTTTAGAGTCGTTTGTGCCACGGGATCCCGATCCACAACTGCATATACCTCCTCATGGTCTCTCTCTCTCCATTCCAACACCATCCTGCAAAAAACAAATCCATTTTTGAGTTAGAACCCCCTTTTTTGGCCATTTGCGTACATATACATGGCTTTATTTGCACACAGTTGCAGGTAGGGCTTAATACATGCTCCTTGTAGTTCACACAGGGGCATATACCTAGTCATACATGTGGCCTATACAAAGAAACCCACGTATATCAAAAATCCTAATTTATGTCCTCAAAAACTAAAAAAATGGAACCTAATTAAAACATGTAATCCATTGAATTTGAAGAGGATGAGATGAAGAGTTACCTGATCCAGACGGTTCATGATTTCGTTGCATGATGCTCCCGCAATCATCATTTGAATCTTGGAGGTATTTTTGGTCTAAATAGCACTATTTGGGTAAAAATCAAAATGATACAGTAACTTGTGATTTTATTACTATTTATAAGATATTTTTGCCCACTTGATATAGTTTCATGCTATTTTTCACCTAACGGACTAATTCAAGAATGGTTTTAAGCTGGCTTTTTTAGTTTTGACTCAGGTTTCTTGCGGATTCAACATCATAATTGGCCATTCGTCTCCTCAGGAAGGTATTTTCATAACCTAGCATATAGAATATGTATCTACTCCATTATGCATTTTTGCATTATCCTTCGACTACCATTTTTTATGCCTTAGGTATGAACCCATTTATTGCGACATAGAACCTTTCATCTACTATAAGTGGTGTTGCTGATAAATGGTAGAAACTTACCAAACATGGGTACCCTAGTTAGATCCTCTTTTCCATTTGGTGCCCATGTCGAGTTTCTTCCTTAGGACCGGGAGTCCATTATAATTTAATACACGACTTTACAATGAGCCTCATTCCTTGTTCATGCACATGCGGCCTTATTCCCTGTGGACTCCCAAAAACGAGTCTTAGTTAAGCTCTTTTCTGACTTGTCTAAAAACCAAAAAGATTGTCGAGTGATTTGTCCCTTTCACACTCGTTAAATTGGATTTGAAAGGTCATGAGTCTTATTTAATCTCTTTTCCAACTTGTTATCAACAATAGAAAAGATTTCCGTGTGAACTTGTCTTTTTCACACTCGTAAATTGGATTTGAAAAAACATCTATTTGGCACAAGTGTACCCCTTTTTCACATCAAGTAGACTAAAAGACATAAAAAAGGACATTTTTTGGCATTAAGTTGTGATTGCATCTCATGCCCTCGGTTGCAGTATTGAGCCTTTAGCTGATTCTCGCGTTGCTTTATAAACCATTGCCTAAGTAGTTTTCTCATCCTCAACCAAGCATCGCCTTGTTTATATCCTTCGCAATTTGACACCCTATACCCTGGAGGGAACATCACCCCAAGTGGCCATATCCTGCATGCATTTCCATCCATTGAGCATAGGTACGTTCCACTGTTGGAACTAGTTTTTCTTACTTGTGACACTCATTCCCTCCTCTGTATCATAGCATGCATTTGTTATGAAAAAAAAGATGACGGGTGGGAAGTGAGTACTATATTATCATTGACAACAGTTGTGTCGCCCTTGAACAGAGCACAAATTTATTGAGTCCTTGCATCATCATAATTTTGGGTTTAGCATGGCCTTAGGAAGCTGATCTTGTTACAACGTTTTCTCTATTGACTGGTTACTCTTCTAGTCCCTATAGAGAACATTATTGACGCCTCCTGCATCTAATAGTCACATCATTGAGTCTATGTTGCTAGAGTCCACCATATGTCTCTTTCTTTTGTTCAAAGGAATTCTATCAATCTGTGTCAGCCACTCCTTAGAAATCTTGACTTTGCATATTGGCCATACCCTCAGTTTGTCTCAGAATCACATGATACTATGGTCTCATCATGCAACCTGGCCCTACTTTCATCATTGGTAGGCCACCTTGAACCCAACAATCAACACTTCATCATTGGTCATTGACTGGGTGGTTTCCCTTGTGTTCGATGACAAGACATCTATTCACACTTTGGGATTCATGCAGTGTCTTGGATGCCATTAGCCTTATTGGTGGTTTCCTCACCTTTGTTAGCAATTTTCATCATTGGCTTCTATTGAGAGGGTCTTTTTCATGTACTTCTTTCACTTGGCACACATGAAAGACACATAGGTTCGTTGGTTCATGAACATGTTCTTCATCCAATCTCCACCAAATTATAAAGCTCCTGCTTTGTTCCTTGTGCTGACTGATGAGAGATGCCTTAATGCTCTCCTTTTAGTGGGCCTCTTTCCATCGAGTTCAGCTCATTTATTCGGGATATGGTACCTAGAGGTTTATGAGTGCCTTGAAGCTTGCATTCATTAGTGGCAGGCTCTCTTGCCATTGACAGATGGCAATACATCAATGTCTCCTGATCAATGGATTTCTCAAGTGTTCGAAACCGACTCCTTTATTTCACACTTGTAGGAATTTACTCGGTGCCTTGATACCTACTTTATTTATTGGTAGGTTGTCTTGTGTTTGTTAATGGTATACCTCAATGACCGGTAATCAAATGATGTCTCATTTTTTTTGACCTCAACTCTTTTATTCACATAATGTAGACTTTCACCATTGGCAGATAATGTAGAAGACTTGAAGACATCACTATGTGGCCACAACTTTCTTGAGCTATTGTTTCATTTTTCATTGGACCAATACTTATTTGACTTCAATGATCATGGGAGATTAGATTGTACTTTATGGTATACAGATATCTTCATATTTATTTTGAGACTGGTTTCACTGGGCCTTGTTCGTGACTATGACAGGTTTTGGCATGTAACCGCATTTGTATTTTCCTATTCATGGCCATGAACACTTGTTTGGTATATTTTCCACATGGATATGCATTGTATTTTTGGCATCCATGTATGCAAAGTCAGTACAGAATGTAATGAATAATTGAGTTCGTCCAACTGGTTCCCTACCACTCCACTTATGGGTTATTTATAATTTATTTCGGCCATCGTAGATACTCCTCTTATCTCACACATTAGGGGGCATATATTATAGCAAGATTTGCCTCACCATTTCTATATTGCACATAGGGCCTTTTTCCATTTTCCTATGCAGACTTATCACCCATTTTTTTATAAATCTAGAACCAAAAATACACATTTTTGCACATATACACTCCCTATCTGTTATACAAGATGCGTATATGCAGGTTGCTCCACTACAAACCATGTACATTGGGATTTATGCCAGAAAAGACAAGAATGGAGTCAGGTTTCCATGTCACGACAAGAGATCTCTGATCTTTGGCCTTCCACATACTGGAAACATTCCGACTCGGCCATTCAGTTGCATTCTGAAGGCTATAAGACAACAATTTCGAGCCATGGAAAGAAGGAGAAATCATTCAACTTTGAGAGAAAAGTTACTCTGGAGAAATTACTTCATATTGAGTCTGCATCCCTTTGTCCCTCGAGTCTGAACATAGTGTTCATCCCCTAGGCTCTTTCCCTATTGTCGAGAGGACCTCATTGCCTCTTTTCTATGAGCTTGCCTTTGGTGGAGGATTGAAGTGGTGGAGACCTAGTTGGAAGGAACCTGGTTTCTTGGTTTCTTGACATGGAAGTCTGTAATGTTGTCACTTCTGCTGATCAATTATTAATGGAAATACTCCTTTACCTTCCTATTGGTATTGTGCAAATATATGATTATTATTGTAAGGTAGCTAGAGAGGTAGTTGGGGGGCCCAGAGGGCCCAT
>CBVK0100485776.1:0-18212 GCA_900067695.1 Picea abies
CGGCATTCCTGCTGAACCGCTCTTCCGATCTCACACACAAGGTTTATGCTAAGGGTAATATGGCAACCATCGCTAAAACCATACCGATCGATATCTCCCGAAATCCTAGCATCGTGGATAATTTTTTCATCAGAGCTTATTGCTTCCTCAGAGAGATTCAACTCTATATAGATCTCTTTAAAGAATTCCATGACGTTTTCACCTGGTCTTATGAGGAAATGCCAGGAATCGATCCAAAAATAGTCGAACATGAAATCACAGCTTATCCTGATGCCAAGCCTATCTGGCAGAAGATTCATCCAGTTAATCCTAGGAAAGCAGGATCCATTAAGGTTGAAGTTGAGAAACTGCTAAAAGACGATTTTATCTATCCTATCCATTTGACCCAATGGGTGTCAAATCCTGTCGGTCAATAAAAAACAAGGCATGATTCGTGTATGTAAAGACTTCTGTGATTTGAATAAGGCATGTCCAAAAGACATTACGGGTCTTATTTTAAGCCCTTTTCAAACTCTCTAAACATGAAAATATTGTTGAGCAATCTTGTGGCCTATCATGCTCGTTAAACTAAAATTTAAAGTCACATCTGTCCGACAATAGTTTACCCCTTTTTCAGTCCAGACAGTCAATTGTATGAACAAAGGTATACTCTAAGGAACTTCAATTCTCTAGAAGAGTACCCTCAGGTATAATTTTACCCCTTTTTCGGGCCTGAGGGACTAATTTTTGAAAAAGCAACCCCCACGGAGTCCATAGTTAAGCTCTTTTCAGACTCCCTAAGATCGAAAAGATCATTGAGTGACCTTATTCTTTCACACTCATTAAACTAGTCTAGAAGAACATTCCTGATGGAGTCCATAGTTAAGCATTTTTCAAACTCCTTAAAAATGAGAAAATGGCCGAGTGATCTTGTATTTATCACACTCATTAAAATGGTTTTGAATAGATGTCTTGTTGGTGCTAGTTTACCCCTTTTTCGAACCCAATAGAGTACCTTCAAAAAAGGTACCCCAATGGAGTCTCCTTTTAGGCTTTTTCAGACTCTCTAAATACGAAAAACCATTGATCTTACCTTCTCTGGGCTCGTTAAACTTATATCGAAGGATGTTACCATTGTTTGTTTTATTAATCGCATTTGCATGACCAGCGTCTTTGGCTTAATGCCGGCTCCATGTTGCTCTCAACTGAACCATCTGAAGCATGCCTTATACGCAAGCCCTGTAGCACTTTGCCTATGCATCTTGACACTTTTGGCCCCTGGCGGATTTTTCCCAAGTGTCCTTTTCTTGCATATGTCCCTTTTCCATGAACATCCCTATGTTCCGTGTGCTTGGAACTAGTACATTTACGACACTCGATCCTCCTTTGTAACATAACATTATTTTATTCTTTTTCCAAAATTATTGAAAAAGACAAAAAAATCAAATATACCCCAAAAAGAGGAAAGGGAAAAGTATTTTCTTTATTGGCAGCATAATGAGTCACCCTTGGATAAAGCACATCTGTCTATTTGTTCATCAAACCCTGGGATTTAATACGACCTTAGGAAGTTGTTCTCGCTAAATAGAGTTGTGTCCTCCTCCATTTGGTTATTCTTCCAAACATATGGAGAGTTTGTGTTGTCTCCTGCCTCACAAACTTATGTTAATGCCATGTTGCCTGGGTCTCATCATTTGTTGTGTTGTTGTCCAAGGGAATTTTTTCACCAAGCCTGAGTCAACCCCTCTGCAGTTTGTCTTTTGCCCTCATACCCGACCATCCTGAATGTCTAATCAAGTCCTTGTTCGAAATCAATGAAGCCTTCAGTCTGATCATCAAGATTATCTATTCCATGACCGATGAGCCGTCAAAGACCTCTAGGTAGTGAAGTTGTACACTCATATTACACTCCTACCTGAGTTTTGAATATTTTTGAAGTTGTTGCTCGAGCTCTGAAGACCTCATCTCCAGCCATCAAGCCGTATTAGCTTCTAGAAGATGGATACTCTATATGTATATCTTTTTTATTTTGATATGTAGCTCTATTATGTATTGTTTGCGGCTACACTTTATATATTTATGTGACATGGATCTACATTGTATTTGATTGGTAGCCATGATTCTATTTTATCCCGAGCATGGGTATGCCCACCTCGGTAAGAAAATTGTTATTTTGCAGATGGTGTCTCCTGGTTCCTAGTCCATGGGCTCAATTGTTCGGCACATCAATGAATATTGTTAATGTATTTCAGCCATCAAATTCTCTTCTGACCTCACACATTAGGGGACATCTATTATAACCTTAATTTTCACCAGACATGCTTACCTGGCATCAGGCCATCTTAGATTCCTTCTTTGCCAAAACACTATTGAATAACTCTTCTTAAAAGCCTCTTTTATAAAGGCCCACACACCCTACTCCATTACTGCACCCATGTACATGGTAGCTAACCTAAAATATCCCACGTGTACCTATAAAAGCACGAAAAAAGGAAAGTTGCCGATGGAACATACGACTTTGGGTGAGTTAACTAAACCTTTCATCCATGCATGGCTGAGGGTTCGACCAAATACCTATCTTCTTCTAGCCTATAAAAGAAGGGGTAGGGAAATCCCCTTAAGGACTAGCATTTAGGGTTATATTATGCATGCAAATAAGCCCAAAAGAATCCTAATTTCTATTGTCGTCCCAGACCTAATCCCTATTTCTTTTAAGAAAATACATAGTTAAGTGAGCATACCTTATTTCAGGTGTTCGATGTTGATCCTTCTTCACGCTTGATGACTTTTTTATAGTAGCTCCCCTCCCAATGTTGACCTGCATTCACACAAGACAAGCAACAAACTCTACATGCATTTGATATACAGATTAATGGGTTATATATTCAAACATATATTCAATAAACTATGAAGAACTCATATAGTGGGACAGGAAAAGCATTTCTTTATTATTAACTTTAATGAATCAACTTACAATGTCAAGACCGGCCACTGCTCTATGAACCTAATCCTGGGCTCCTCTTCAAATGTCCTCCAACTTCCTTTCCTTGTATCTCTCCTGGCACAAGGATGGCTAAAGGGTTGGGACAATGGGAATGTGCAATTGGGTAGAGTTTCTTTACTATCATTCTCCTCCTCCCAAATGGGACCCATAGCCCTTTTTTTATAGGCTAGAATAAGCCAAGTATTTGGTCGAACCCTCGGCCATGCATGGCCGGAAGGCTTAGTTAACTCACCCAAAGCTGTGTGTTCCATCCACAACTTTCCTTTTTTTGTTCTTTTGTAGGTACACGTTGCTTATTTTAGGTCAGCTAGCATGTACATGTGTGCAGTAATGGAGTAGGGCATGTGGGACTTTATAAAAGAGGTTTTTAAGAAGAGTTGTTCAGTAGTGTTTTGGCAAAGAAGGAATCTGAGATGGCTTGATGCCAGGTAAGCATGTCTAGTGCAAATTAGGGTTATAACATCTGGGTATTTTACCATGGTGCTGTGAATTAATTATTTAATTAAGGTACATGTATCTACATGATGGTTTATGAAAAAGTATAAAAAGAGAAATCATTGAGAGAAAGTGTGTGTGTGTGTGTGTGTGAAAAATGGATTAGAAAAGATTGAATTGCAAAACTAGTTTTAGGCCATCTTGGAATTTTCATGATAAAAATTTTTGCTAGGACATTTTAGACCTTTCAATTTGGAAGAGATGGAAGATATATGTTGGTGTACATTTGGTACAAATTCCGTATGTTGGTTGTCTATACTTTCAAATATATGCCCTATGGAAGTTAGGATTCTTGAATGCTCATGAAATAAGTTTCAAACATGCCAGCTTGGAACTTTTTCTATAAATTATTTTCTAGGATGTTCCTGGACTTGAAAATTTTCATAGACAAAGGAAATATATTATTGTACATGTGGCACAAATTTCATATGCAGGTTCACTAAAATTTCAGAGATATTCCTTGTGGAATTTAGGGTTCCTAAATGCTCCTGAATTCAGTTTCAAACATGTCAGCTTGGAACTTTTGCTATAAATTATTTTATGGGGTGTTGTAGACCTAGACACTTTGCAGAGATATAGGAGAGTTATTTTTGTAGATGTGGTACAAATTTTAGACGTTGGTTCACTACACTTTCAGACATATTCCCTGTGGGAATTAGGGTTCCTCAATTCTCCTGAAATCAGTTTCAAATAGGTCATCTTGGCACTTTCAATATAACTTATTTTATGGTATGTTGCATACCTTGAAAATTTTCCAATACAAAGGAGATATCTTGGTGTACATGTGAAAATGATTTCATATGTTTATTCCCTTGACTTTCAGGGATATTCCGTATGGAAGTTAAGGTTCTTGAATTCTCCTTAAATTGGTTTCAAACAAATCATATTGGATTTTTCACTACAACTTCTTCTCAGGTACTCTTCAAACTGTGAATTTTTTTTATGAGGAGACATATATAAGTACCTCATGTAACAATTTAATAATCACATTTGAAAATTTGGATATGAGGGATGTTGTACAAGTTCATTCTTTGGAGGAAGACCAAGACAACAAGGTTTGAGAAAGTTACCATTTGGAAATTCAAATTTTGGTCAGACATGGTAAAGGAAAAAGTAGTGAGATGGACCTAGTGAAGGAAGAAGCAGTGAGTAGACTTGGTGAAGGCAAAAGTAACAAATAGATCTAGTGAATGAAGAAGGAATGAGTAGAATTTTTTAAGGTAGAAGCAACAAGCAAACCTAGTGAAGGAAGAAATAGAAAGAAGACTCGGTGAAGGTTGGTGTGAATCACACAAAGATATTGGTGTCTCTAGCTAATTTAGTGTTTAGCGGTGGGGATTGGTGTATAGGAATATATGTAAGAGTATGTTGTCTCCTACTAGGGTTTTTACCAGTGTGGATTGGTGTATCTATTAGGTTGGTTCCTACAAATATTTGTAACAATAGGTTGGTTCCTACAAAGAATTATACAAAGAAGTTTTGTGATTTTATCCCAAAAGTGTTTCCATGTAAATATTGTGTTCAGTGTTATGAAATGTGATTTTTTTTTTATATTTGATGAAATATTGAAAAATTAAAAAATTATATTGATTCACACCCCTCTCCCCTCTCAGTATAAGTGTGTGCTCAAAAATTGGTATTAAAGTAGGTTCCTTCAAAAATAGTCTCAACAGTTGAAGGTAGATCTCAAGAGCACACATGGTTGGTCAAGAAGGTTTTTCCACTAATATGGATCCATTGTTTGACATAACAAACTACATATTCTAGATCATAAGGATACAAACCAATATAATGTCTCTTTATTTTGATATCTGGAAATTAGTTTTGACTAATTATACATCCCCACTGTATCTAGCAATAGGTATAGTCAAGAAGAATCATAGTGAAAATAATGAAAAATCCATGAATGTTATCTTGTGTGGTCTATCATAATCTAAGTTTGTCTAGGTGATTGTTGGATTGTTTGGGCTAACCCAAGTTCTACATCAGGTTTCCAAAAAATCCCTACAAACCATCGACCCTTTTGGAAACCAAAAGGAAACACTACAGACAGAGTGCACAATGAAGTCTTGCCCAATATGGCTTATGGATGACTGCAAGACCCAAATGTCTGTAGTCTTGGAAGGGATGTTTCTCATGGGGATGTCATAACAGGATAACTAGGTGTCAGAGTATGGATTTCAACATGGTATCAAAGCATTTTCTCGGAGAGGAAGCCATATATCAAATCAATACCAGTTGATAGGATATCTATTAGATCTGCAGGAGATATTAGTAGTTTCATAACTAGCAAGAATAAATTGAAGGAAATATTTCAAGGAAATAGTTTTACTAAGGTAGAACAAGTTTTTTGTGGTTTTACAAAGTTGTACATAGGTTGCATGAGGAACAAATGTGTACATATGTAGGTTTATTTGGAGACAATCATGTATACATGGGTTGTAGTAAGCACACGTGTGTACATACACAAGTTTCAGTAAGGGAATTTGCATACATACACAAGTTTCAATGGTGAAAGGTGCATACATGTTTGTACAAATGAATATAGGGACAATTTCAGTAGTAGTTTTTTTCCAGGGAAGTTTATCAGGTCTAAGGGATGGAATAAACACCTTTGATAGTTTAATGAAATTTGGATGGAGCATCCAACTTCCTATCTTGGAAAGAAATAATGACTTTGGCATTAAAGGAGTGTGACCATTGAGATTTAGTGGAAAAAGTAGTTGCTCCATGGATAGATCTGATTGAGCATGAGAAGAAGGTCATAAAAGTAGATAGGGTCATATTGGATTCATTGAAGTATCATGTAATTACTCACTTATTTTATAAGAAGATGACCAAATATATGTGTGATACCTTGGAAGGTTTATTCTAGATCGCTAACATGAATAGGAAGATGGTCTTAAGAAATAATCTCAAATGGGTGTAGATATCTAGATATGACAATGTTACCATCTATTTCATGGGCATCACTCAGGTACATGATCAAATTGAATCTATATAGGAGAAAACATAGGACACATAGCTCATGAATGTGACATTGAATGGTCTTCCGAAGTCTTAGGAACCATTTTTCAAGGGAGTATGTGATGGAGAACATATCCTAGATTGGTAGAGGCTTTGAGATGATTTCATCCAAGAAGATACTCAAGAGGAGGCTAAGAATAGCAAGTAGGGAACTAGTGATGAGAACTTGGCTCTTGTCAGTAATACAAGGAATGGAAATGGAAAGAGTTCTAGAAATAAGGGTAACGTTGATGGAAGATCATCAAATCTAGGGAAGAAGAAGGACTCGAGTAAAATAAAGTTATTCTCATGTCATATGAATGGACATTAGGTATCTTAGTGTCTAGAAAAGAACAAGAGTAAAGGAAATATGAAAAGAAAAACATCAACAAAGACACAACTAGATGTGTTTGCAACAAATCTTGAGAAGGATTTCTCACTAATTTCTTTATTTTCTACCAGCACACCTACTAGGAGTCCATGGTACTTAGACAATGGTGCATATTGTTATATGACAGAAGCATGAGAGATATTTAGTAGTCTAACAGAGAGGGACTTGGATGTTCATGTGGAAATTGGTGATGATTCCAAGTATGTAGTGAAGGGATAGGGAACAATTACATTTCATCTTGAGTTAGGAGGTTCGTTGGATTCCAAGGATGTGCTTTACGTACCACGTTTGAAGAAAAATTTTCTCTCATTCTTAGCTATGACTCACATAGGTCTTTTAATTACCTTTCAAAGAGGGGAAGTACTCATATTTCCAAAGAAATATATCCCAGGGACAATCGTGGTCATTGGGGCTAGAGAGGGAACTTTATATAGGTTGTTGCAAAATCTTGTTCAAGATTTGGTACAAAACATAGAAAACCTATTTGAGCTATGGAATAGGAGGTTGGGACACCTACACTACAAGGGATTTCTGATTCTGAGGGGGGTTTCTATAAGTATTCCACATTTTAGTATTGAGTAGTAGGGAGTGTGTTGGGCCCTTCATTTTTTATTAAAAAGAAGTTGCACAAGCAATACAATAGTCCCAATTTTTCTTAGCAAATTCACGCAAGACAAAAAGGATTTGGACAACAAAGAAAGGGAGGAAAAATAAAGTGGTTAGAGGGACAGCGCAACACCAACAAGGAGAAAGAAGTTACAACAAAACAAGAACAAGAAATCATGTGAAGTCTCAAACTAGGAAATCCCAATTAGCTTATATATACGATATGTATATGATTATAAAGGGTTGGACGTGTTAGAAGAGATTAACATTCACTCCATTTTAGTTTTTTTTATTGTAATGATTTGGGAGAAGGGTAGATAGAACTCTGAGGAATGATTTCGGAACCAAAAAAAATTGTAACATAGTAATGATTGTATCTAATGGATTGTATCTAAGAAACTATTTTAATGATAATATATGGAACACCCTAAAATTTTGAAATATTATGTGTAATTATTTGTCTGCGTCTATGAATTGTTATTTTACTTTACTTCTATAAGTTTGATAAGATAAATGTGTTATAATTATTTGAAATTGTTTTTGCAACTCCGTTGTCTTTAATATTAGTTATGAATGGGTTCAGATCTGCTACTTGTTAGTTCATCTTGTACAAGACTATGTTGAATCTTGATGATTCTGGAGATCTGTCTAAGTATTCTCCATACCCTTCCCTATCATCTTGTCCTGGTTTCACTTTGGGTGAGACTTCTTCTCTCCAGAGAAGAAAAAATTCCAACGCTCTAGACTACTAGGTACCTTTTGTTGGTAACCTAAGAAGGACCCTAGTCTGATCAACTTTGCATCGACAAAATGGTTATGTTGTTGGGACCTACATTAAAAGGGAACCTATATGGAGAATGCTTCCACAGATTCATTGATCCGATATTCACCAGTGGTGGGAGAAAAATTGTGATGCCTTCATATGGAAAGAAGCGAAGCTACTAGGAAAATATGTGAAAGACACATGAGAGGTTATATTTTACTGAGAAATATAGAGTGACCAGTACGAGATATTTCGGGTTAATTTTTGGGAAGAAATTTTCTACTAGATAGGTAGGCTCCAAGAAGCTCCCGGATTCCAAGAATAGGTCAAGAAGACCCATGCTTGGGATACATAAAATATTGTAGTGCTTCATCATTTGGATTGTCTCATAATGCGAGCGATCGATTTATGG
Organism: Picea abies; assembly: GCA_900067695.1. Classification (NCBI taxonomy): domain Eukaryota; kingdom Viridiplantae; phylum Streptophyta; class Pinopsida; order Pinales; family Pinaceae; genus Picea; species Picea abies. The sequence continues at coordinate 8,657 of CBVK0100485776.1, forward strand.
TTCAATATGACTCTATAAGGATACATTATTGCATTTGCAGCTGAGAATCACCAATATCATTCATGGGTAGAAGCGACTTTCAAGAAATATGCAAGGGGAATACTATTGAGATAAACCCCCCTGTGGATTAAGGTTTTCTTGATGGAGGAGCGGATGTTGATTATTTCCCTGACTGAGATGGCAGCCTAAACACCCTCGCTTGGGGTGGGGTGTGTTTGGGGTGGAATCATGGCTTGATAAAGTGGAGAGGTTTCTTTGAAAAATGAGTGAGAAACAAGAAATGGACTCAAGAGATGAGCGAGTCTTGAAAAGAGTCGCCATAGTTGAGAAGTGGTGGCATGGTAAGATAAATAAAGAAGTGAAATGGTTCAAGAAGTTACAGAAAGAATTCAGACAAGGAGAAGTCGAGGAAGGAAATATGGAAGAGTTAGGAAAGATAAGAAGATAAGAATGATTGACCAATCAAAGATTAAGTGAGAGAGAAACATAAAGTCCCCAAGAGGGTGGAAAATAAGAAGAAGGTGTAGAAGCAAGGGAAAATGAAGGTGACACGGATCTTCCAGAAGAAATAGAAGATTCAGCCTCGATACCAAGAAATATCAAGAATATAGTTGAAGAGATCGCTCCATAGGATGATAACGAGACCCCCCATATCGAGGAAACCCGCCATGAAGCCAATGGCACCAACCCCTAATCACCCATACCCCAAGTGTCTTCTATACAAGTGGTAAATTATATACTACCTTCTTATAATATTCATGTTTCATTACATTCAGTTAGTCAGTCACAACCAGTAAGTGTGAATACTGGGAGGATATTGGGATCCCCTCCTAGATCAAAACTAGGACCATCAGGTTTTATCTTGATAGGAGCAGTAATATCAACAATGGTTGGAAATGCGAGAGGTTTGATTGCTTGATACGTAGAATTTCAGGGTAAGGGAGACAAGGATGTTGAGAAACATTGGTTCCTATGCGAAGAAATATGGAGGTCCAGAGGGATTCGAGATGCAAATAAATTGGTCAAGTTCCAGACTACCTTGAGAGGCCATGCTATCAAATGCTACATGAAGGCTATTGATCTAGGAGTGCAAGAAGCACAAGGATAGGGGTTCACACTCTCCCAAGTATGGATAAAATTCATAGTGGAGTTTAAGCTACCTCAGTCAGAACAACAAGCTTTGTCTGAGTTGCACAAAATTTAGTAGAGGCAAGGTTAATAAGCCTGGGAATATAGTCAGAAGTTTAAAGATGATATAGGAAGGCTAGCGCATGCAATTCATGAGGATAATCAAAGACAATGGTATATCCAGGGATTGCTACCTATGACACAAACTTCGTTAACGCAACAATGGATAGCCACTTTGACAGATGCCTTGGAACAATGAAGATTGAATCCATGGCAAGATATTTGGGGATCCTGAGAATGATTGGACCCCTAGAAGATTCAAATTTTGCGCAGCTACAAGGACATATATCGGCACCGAAAAAGAATATTCTAGAATTGACAATACCCAGACTAGGACGACCGCAAGTCTAGTGTACAAGATTCTACACAGAGGGACGTTTGGTGAATGAATGTCCACATATGAGGGGAATGAGACCTCCTCAAAATCCAATGGGACCCTGACCAAGACCCACGATAGGATTTGTGCAAGTATCTGTGAATTTACCATTCCATACCCCAACCCTGTATCATGCTTTTCTAGGTAATCAAGCATCGTCATCAGTTAGGTATTTCGAGATCTGTTGAATTCATGGGCATGGGAAAAGACATTGCCCCATTATTCATAAGTATTCAACAGTATTGAATATTGTACATCGTGAGTTCTTCACATCTACCACGCATGATACCAATTAGCGTAGAGTGGTGGATGCACTTACGGACAGACTGGATCGAACATCATTCAAGGTGAATGAAACCCCTCAAGGACCAGGAAGAGGTCGAGGAGGTGGAGATGGAGGATACTTTAGAGGAGGAAGAATCAGCGGAAGAGGACCAATTAGATACTACAACTATGATGATCAAGGTCACATGGCTAGGGGTTGTCTTCATTCAAGGTGACCATGGTGCTCTCACTATAGAACCAATGGGAATGCAACTGAAGACTACCCAAAGATAATTGTGAAATGGGAAGATCGGCTACATCAATGAGGAACTAATATTATAAACATAGAGATAAATAGATTCATTAAAGGATAGATACCCAACATTAGCATCGTTACTCAAGGAGGAGCAAATATTGGTGCAAATGATGATAATCTTCCTTAAATCTAGAAAGCAGTGCCTAAGGAGGACAGGTATGACCCTTTGAAACATTATCTATTCTTTAAAAATGCAATAGAAGTATTCTAGAGTATCCCTAGCCTTGAGATGGAACAAAACCCCCCTCATCTTATCATTTATCCTAATATTGCGTAGTTTCTTTCTTCACCTCCTGTACCCCAAAACATCGTAGTCTCGATCAGACAACCTAAGCAGTCACAAAATGTAGTTGAGCTTTGGTTTTAGTTATATTCTAATATTCTTAGGAATGACCAACAGACAGAAAATTTGCACAACACCCTGTACCTAGTCCTAGGAACTGAAGAATCTCGAGAAAATAGAATAAGGACCAATCTTCTTGAGAATAATATTCAGAGAGTGAAAAGAAGGAAAATACGGTCTGGGAAAGACTTTATATTAGCAGCCCAGCTATACGAGTTTGAGATTGAATATGTTATGTTAGATCTAGGATATGATCATGTTAACATACTTCCTAAAAAGACTTGGGAAGCTTTAGGGAAACCCAGTTGACATATTCCCCAATCCACTTAAGAATGGCCAATCAGTATTATATTTTTCCAATAGGAATACTAGAAAATGTGGAGATAGATGTTGCGGGAGTGAAGACTGTAGCTGATTTTGAGGTGACCAAAATCATGGGGGATAATGACCCTTATCTTTCACTACTTGGTATTGACTGGGCCTATGATAATTATGTTGTCATTGAGATAAAGAGTGATACTATGACATTCGAAGTAGACAAAATCAAAGTAGTTTATCCCTTGGATCTGTATGTCAGACCTCAATATACGAAGCCAACAGACAACAATATGAAAGGAGAAGATTCAGATCAGTTATATGCTCTAACAATAGGAATGAGATAAAATTACATAAATCCTACTGCTAATGGATCACTAAGTTGGAGGAGCATACAATCAGTGGATGAAGATTCAGAACTAGCATTTGAAAGTTGGCAGTGAGGTTCATATGAAATATTTTAAAGGAGATGTGAAAATTTCAGAGAATCTATATGGGTTGGAACCCAGGTCAGATAACATACAATATACAATTTTACCTCACAAATTAACATTTTTTTGGTTAGCATGGAAGAAGAGGTAGTGGAGGATCAAAATATTTTAGTTATGGACTCATCCCTTTAGGACACCCCTGCTAGATGGTGGGTTAGTCACAAAGCCTTGATTAAGAAATGTGAGGATGTGGAACAAGCTATCCGATATAGATTTCAAGATAAAGATCAGTCTAAATTAGAGATGTAGACGGATTTCCACGTTATGCAATTGTTCAATGGACAATATGATCCTAAAACACATATTGAACAATGTGTGAGATAGTGGCAAGTTGTAGAAATACCATATCGCTTGTGGGTTCAAGTATTTCCCCATTTGCTAGGTCTGATTCTGAAATCTTGGTACATCCATGAAGAGACCAAAAGACATACCAACAACTGACAAATGTTATCAGACCAATTTTGCAAGAACTTCTCTTTTACAAGTAAGTACAATGAGATTAATATAGTCTTGCAAAGAATTAAAAAAATCCTTTTTACCGATGCCGGTGAAAGGAAATCAGTCCTAGTGGTATGTGAAAATCATATTCAAATGCTTCAGTTTAGCCTTCTCCTAGACATGGACAAGACATCTATAGAATTCTATAATATTGAGAAGGATTTGTAAAATCCAGATGATTTGAAAGAACTGAGAAACTTATCCATTAAGGAAATAGAAGGAAGTAGAGAAATCTAGAACACCATACCCAACTAGACAGAAAGCTCTTATAATTATCCATTGAAGTTGTGAAACTTCAACATAGGAACTACAAAGAAACCTAAGATAGATATGGTATGAGATTACTGGGATGAGAAAACTAGACAAGAAATACATATCCTGTTGCAACAGTATAAGGACTTATTCCCAAAGACATTTTCAGAACTAAAAGGGATTAAAGAAGATATGGGAGAGATGAAAATTGAACTAAAACCAGGATCAAAACCTGTAACACATAGACCATATCATCTTAACCCTAGGGTAAAAGAGAAGGTCAAGAGGGAAATAGACAAGATTCTTGAGGCTGGACTTATATTTCCAGTTGAAGAAGCAGAATGGGTTAGCCCCATAGTTATACAGAGAAACAAAGGTATAGAGGAAATTAGGGTATGTGTAGAATACAAAAGTCTCAAATATTCCTATGTGCATGACCCTTTTCCAACACCTTTTACTGACGAGGTTCTAGAACAAGTTGCGGGGAAAGAATCTTACTCATTTATAGATGGATTTTCGGGGTATCACCAAGTGAGAATTATTGAAGAAGACAAATGGATGACCACATTCATAACAGAATGGGGTTCATTTGCATAGAATGTGATGCCCTTCAACATAAAGAATGCCCTTGAATCTTTTTCTCGGATTGTAATTGCAACCTTCCAAGAATTTATTCACAAGTTTATAGAAGTTTATATGGATGATTGGACGGTATCCAATCTACTCAAGGAACATGTAGCGCTACTACATCTAATGTTTGATAGATGTAGGTAATTTCAGATATCTTTGAACCTCAAGAAGTGTATCTTCTATGTGCCACATGGAAATCTGTTAGGCCACATAGTATGATAAGAAGGAGCATTGGTAGACCCAGCCAAATTTGAATTCATTGTGAACATTAGACTGCCTACAAGTGCTAAACAATTGTGCTCCATGCTGGGGCATACAGGGTACTATCACAAGTTTATCAGAAGGTATGCAGACATTACTGCACCCCTGGAAAATCTACTAGAGAAGTCAGAAGTGTTCCACTGGACACCAAAGTGTGATAAAGTGTTAGACATCCTAGAGGAAAAGATAAACACAATATATATTCTGATATTTCCGAACTGGGAAGATGAATTTCATGTACATGTGGATGCATTAAGTATTTCCCTGGGAGACATCTTAGCACAACCAATAGAAGGAGCCATGGATCATCCCATCTACTTTGTTATAAGGAAGTTGTCGCAATCTAAGCACAATTATACAACAATAAAAAGGGATGGTTTAGCTATGATTTATTCTCTACATAAGTTTAGAAATTACTTGTTAAGATCTCTTTTTGAATTTTTCACTGATAATTCAGCATTAAAATATCTAGTTAATAAGCCTGTCTTGGAAGGAATAATTTGTCGATGGTTGTTACTATTTCAAGAATTTTCATTTGAGGTAATCATCAAATTGGGAAGATGTAACATGGGCCCACCCGTCTAGATTAGAGTCAAGAGAAAGTGGCAAAGCAGTCGACGATCAGCTCCTAGATGCAGACCTGTTCTGGGTTGAGGTCGTACTAGAATACCTGAAAGACATAACAGTCTTCTAAAGCACAGGGGCCTTCCCAGAAACATACTTCGCAACTCAGAAATGTCATACGGTTGTTTGAGCAGCAGAATATCAATTCATTTTGAGGAAATTGTATAAGTTGGGCCTAGATGGTATCCTCAAGAGGTATGACTTAGACCATGAAAGACAAGGCATACTGTGGGAGTGACACAATGGAGTTGCGGGAGTCCATGTGGGAGGAAATGCCACTACACAAAAAGTTCTCCAAGATGGATTATGATGGGACACACTCTTCAAGGATGAGAAGGAGTATTCTATGTATTGTGATGTTTTTCAGAGAGTAGGAAATCCATCATGACAAGAAGAATTTCCTCTTCAACCAGTTCGAGCTCTGAAAGCATTTGAGAAATGGGCAATTGACTTTATTGGTCTGATCAACCCCATGACTAAGCACTCAGATTCCAAGTATATTATTACCGCAATTGATTACCTTACACGATGGACTGAGGCAAAAATTGTTCAAGATTACTTGATGGATACTACTGCTAGGTTTATTTTTGAAAGCATTATCACTCGGTTTGGATTTCCTAGGAGTCTGACAAGTGATTAGGGTGTTCATTTTATCAGTAGTACAATAGAAAATATTACAACATAATTCTTAATTCAACATCATAAAAGTATCCCTACCACCCACAATCCAATGACATAGTAGAGGCATTTAAAATGATTATGGAGAGAGGATTAATGAAGGCTTGTTGCAAAAACGGGGAAGATTGGGATGATAGAGTCCCAAAATGTTTATGGGCTTATAGGAAAACCACAAAGAAACTCCACAAGTATACTCCATTTCGACTAGTATATGGGAAAGAGGTTATGGTACCTGCAAAGTTCATTACCCTGATTCTATACATTGCACATATTACACACATGTCATAGGATGAATCAGTCATGCAGAGGGTTATGGAGTTGCAATAATTTGATGAGATTATGTTTTTAGCAGACTTTCACGAATCAATTGAGAATGCAAGACAAAAATATTGGCATGACAAATAGATTAAGACTAAAACATTTGTGCAAGGAGATGAGTTACTACTTTATTATAGTTGATACCAGAAAAATCCAAGGAAGTTGTGCATGCATTGGTTGGGAAAAATTATATTTGTAGATATATGACCCTCTAGAGAAGTCAGACTCACAGAACTTGATGTTATACTTCAGCTAGGACGGGTGAATGGTGGTCGCCTGAAACCCTATATTTCTCATAAATTAGCTAAAGGATTGTTTCTCTAATCCAAAGGAGCATGTATAGTAGTTAGATTTTTTTTTTTTTGCAATTTTTGTGAATTTAGTTATAAAGTCAAAGTGTGCATTGTTGCACCGCAACATGTATTTCATTTTTTCGTCTAAGTGTTACTTTGATGCAGAACTACTTACTCAGCAGTGTAGGATCAAAAGAGTCATGATTCCATTAAAGACAATCATTAAATGTAACAGGGACCTCTTTTTGGTCAGAGGGAGAGCAAATCCGAATGAAATCCTAGTCCATGTTTCAAATGAACTAAGTCCAATCATACCCTTTATGATCGCTATAGTAACCTTTTTGAGCTTGGTTAAACCAAAAATTCGTGATACATGAAGATGCCATCAGTATTCATGCCAAGATTCTCATCCTTTCAAATGGTAAGGTCTAAAGTTGGCCACGTCCCTGACCAAAATTCTCAGTAAATGCCAAGATCGCCCAATAGATTTACCTTGTTAAATTGTCACGTCGGACAACTCAGCTCCAAGTTGTGTTTATAGGCTTAATGATGAGTGGCCTTATCAATTATTATAGAACTTGCCAGCTAAGCCCAAGTATAAGGTTGTGTGAATTCAGTGTAATACGTATTGTTTCCCAGAGAGAACTTAGTGCCTTACAAATTCTAAATTTTGCTCATGCTTGTGCAATCCCTCATCCCTCAATTGTGATCCCCAATCCCATTTATCTTGTCATGGTCTATTGATAGTCCAAAATCACTATGCTGAGAGATATAGGAAGTAGGAGTTTGGTTTCCAAAGACATAGTGTCGGATGAGCCATGTGATCCCTTAGTCGAGATCATGGGCGATCTAAAAGGGAAGGTTGAGCAAGTCAAACTCCTCGACCTCGACCTAACATACCAGGTCATGTTTCCACAATTGAACATCGATGTGTTCTGGAGTGTGGCTCTAGATCAGTTGTGAGGGATGTATTTTGTGTTGAATTCAAAGCTCACTAACCTCTTCAACTCCACCATTATGAATCTTCGAGACTTACCAGTTTTCGGCACTATGGGTGAGGTGGAGCAGTTTACTAAGTTCCTCATCAGTCATGTACATGACAGCATGTCTTGAAAGACGGTATCCCATACATGCAAAGGATAACCATCAACTCATGGGCCTCTCCATCGAAGGCAGAGATGTATCCAAAGTATCTCAAGGTTGCAGTAAACATGGGAAGAAAAAGGAGAACCCAGCTTGTATGAATGATTTCATAATCAGAGAGGGGGGTGCTTAGCCAAGATTGACCTCATTCTACTCGAGGCATTCATAAAAACTTGTTATGTGATTTATAACAAGGTGATCTGGTCGTATTACAAGGGCGAGTGCACATTGGATGCCTTGTCGGTAGCATATTGTTTCACCAATGGGGAAATATTCAACTAGTGTAGCTACTTGCTGGAATAAATCCTAGTAGCATGTGAGGAAGCTCGGGAGAAGGGCGACACCTTCACCTACTGATACCTTCTAGTTGCATTCACCATGCTGAAGTGGATGTCACCTTCTGGAAGACCGTTGTTACCACTAGACAAAGGTCGACTTGCAAATATGTTCGAGCCTTGGGACTCAAGGTCAGACTATTGGTTGTGGAGCCTGATTATCTTCTTGATTTATAGGTATTTTACTTTCAGCTGTGTTTATACCCCATGAAGTATTTACACCCCAAAAGTATGTGCACTCTTCCATGCGGGGGAGTGCAGAGTACCCCTCTGCGAGGTCTGGGGGGCCTATCCCCCCGGCTGGGGGGTCTGGGGGCAAGCGGGCTCCCAGCGGGGGTTCGGGGGCGAAGCCCCCCAAGAAAAAATTACCTTGTAAAAGTATATTGTAATTTCATTGTAAATCTAGACCATTCATTATAAGGTCGCAGATCTAATGGTAGAGATTATGTTAGGGTTTTTTTCCCTAGAAGGCAACCCTCTTTTATGAGGGAAATGTATCGCAGCTATGGATGGTGGCAAGTATTGTATTCTGAGAGAGGAGACTGTGAGAGAAAGAAGAGGAAGTTACAACAGGTTTTGTTGTAGGTTGTATCCCTTCATTTGCTGGATAATAATAAAGAAAGGACCTAGAAATTTCTCTAGTGGACGTAGCCCACACTGGGTGAACCACTTAAATCTATGTCTCTCTTGTATTATGTGTCTTCTGTGTTTTGTTTCTTCATTTGTTTTATTTTATTGCTCCATGGTCCTGTTTTTCTAACAACTAGTATCAGAGCATAAGGTAACTCGCAGGAAAAGAGGGTTCCTAGTTCGAGTGGGAGAAATGTCAGAAGATGGAAAGTTGAGGGTTGAGAAATTTAATGGCCAAAACTACCAGTTATGGAAGATGCAAATGGAAGACTATTTATATCATAAGGATCTATTCCTACCATTGAGCAGAGTAGCAAAGAAGCCGACGGCCACGAAGGACAAAGAATGGGAGATTCTTGACAAAAAGGATCTAGGAACGATATGGCTGAGCCTGGCAGCGTTGGTGGCTTTCAATATTTCGAAATAAAATACAACGAAGGGTTTGATGGACGCGTTGGCCAAATTGTATGAAAAACCCTCAATGTCGAATAAGGTATTTCTAATGAAGAGATTATTTAATATGAAGATGTCAGAAGGTGGGTTTGTTGCAAATCATTTAAATGAATTTAATACGGTTACTAATCAACTAAGTTCTGTAAAA
>CBVK0100485777.1:0-18211 GCA_900067695.1 Picea abies
TGGGTCCATTACCCAAACCTAGAGTCTCCAACTTCTCATGGCCATAACTCTCTAACCGTGAGGAATTATGTGACGTTCCACATACCATCGGAAATGACATGACAAGAAATATCCATCTAGGATATTCTCCCTGACAAATTCACTTTTCTTCATCTCATTATTCCACAATTAATCATGGGTTTTCTTACTCCACAAAGTGTCTTCCCGTGAGGGCTTTCACCATAAGGGGACCACTTTGGAGTTCACCCATATTTACTTCTTATCAACCATGAAAAAATAATAATGAGTCATATTTACATCAAACACTATTGGGTCCATTACCCAAACCTTTGTGCTACAGGTCTTTCTTCAAGGGTTGACATCAATGACAATCAACCTTAATCAACAGTTCCTTGACCATGGTGTATTCCTCGAGATCAATTATTTTTGTACAAAATTACATACTAATGGCATAAAATTATCGACAAACTTTTTTCGTCTATAATATAGCAAATTCGTCGCAAGATTATTTACATTTGTCTCTCTTGTGACGATATCAAATGATGCTTGGATTCATTTCATATTTGGTTTATCAACTTGAAATCTCAATTTGATACTTTGCAAGCTAGCTAGACCTTCAGTCAAATACAAATATGAAACTTGGAATCATTAACATATCTACTAGAACATATGAAAAATAGGGTTTAATATGGTTTCCATGATGAATTGATGATGGAAGAAAGTGGGCGTGTCACTCAAATTTGAGTCCAGAAACCCTCCCATATCATTAAGGCATGCCAATAGTCTATCCATGACAAATTTTGGTGCATACAAAAACTGTTTGAAAAAATTTCAACGTTGGACCCATTCACAGGTCCATGTTGCCGGTGTCTATTCCTTGTGCAATTTTCGTTCCTCATTCCTCGTTCCTTGACCATGGTGTAGTCCCTAAGATCCACTATTTTTGTACAAAATTACATACTAATGGCATAAAATTATCGATGAATTTTTTTATCGATAGTATAGCAAATTCGTTGCAAGATTATTTACATTCGTCTCTCTTGCGACGATATCAAAAGATGCTTGGATTCATTTCATATTTGGTTTATCAACTTGAAATCCCAATTTGATACTTTGCAAGCTAGATATACCTTCAGTCAAATACAAATATGAAACTTGGAATCATTAACATATCTACTAGAACATATGAAAAATAGGGTTTATGGTTTACATGATGAATGGATGATGGAAGAAAGTGGGTGTGTCACTCAAATTAGAGTCCAAAAACCCTCCCATATCATTAAGGCATGTAAATAGTCTATCCATGACAAATTTTAGTGAATACATAAGTCTTTTGTCTTTCTTCAACGACTATGTAACGAATCTCAATTCTAAGAAGATTCAAATAGGTAACAATATTGATGAAATCTTATACGATCATGATGGTATAAAAATGAAAGATATTCTCTTGGTTTCAAGAATAATTTATCCTCTACTGAACAAGGCCAACCACATGAAGGTGGAATCTCACATGGCCCCTCCCCTCCCCCTCACAACACTCTCAATTGATCCCCAAAACCCAATCTATAAAATATAAAATAATCGAAAGAAACGTCCTATTTATAAGATTTGTGCATAGAAACTACAAAAACAAAAATTAATGAAGGTACATGAAATTATGTGTTTCTAAATGATATTTGTAGTCTACCACGTACTTTACTATATTGACAACTATTTTTAGGTTTCAAATAACAATTAAACAACATGTAACCTAGGATATAAAAACGTCGCATAAAACTTAAAAACATGTAATTAACCCATGACATTAAAAGTAAATTATTTTAAGAGAATAATGCATACAAATTAAAATATTATATAGTCACATACCTAATCCAACCTCAACATCTGTGTAATCATCCTTATTCTCTATCTTGATCTTCTTCATCGAACTCGACATTTGTATCATCATCTGGTTCTGAAACGATGTTGAAAGGATTGATGATATCATCATCGTCATCAATGTCATTTTCGAGCATATTTTCATTGACATCATCATCATGAATTGCAATATTGTCACCTATGCCTAGATCATGATATTCTTCATCTTCTTCATCTGTCGACCCTCCATGATCTTTCATCTCTGTCTAATATTCTGTTGAATCATCTTCTTGATATTCAATATCATCTTCTTCCTGTAAATGAGTATAATTAATTGGCCTTCCTCTTGGATCATATCTAACAAAAAATGACCAATCCCTTTCACCTAGAACATTTGAGTAAAAGACTTGTTCACATTGTCTTGGAAAAACATAGCGATCATTTCCTCTTTCAAACATCGTTTTTTTAATCATTGGAAATCTGTTGGCATGTTGAATCACAGTTCTTTCCTCATCACGTTCATGCATTCGTAACCTATACCATTTGAAATCGAACACAACTAGTTTGAAGGAATTAAAGTCACACTCAAGTATATCGTTTAAATACCCATAGTATCTATTTTCAGACTCTCGGGGATGTCTGTCACTCCTAGAGGAAACATTAGTAACCTGGAATACTGCAGTTATCCCACTATTAGAAGTTTTCCTTGTTTCATCCAATTGTTTGATGTGAAATTTATGACCATTTCACCACATAGCCTTGTGGTTTTTCAACTGCAATACGTCAGATATGTAAAAGATGCATTGTCAATTATTAAATTAACATATATTTATATAACTTCGAAAGTATCTGAAAAATACAGTACACATGTAGTCACATTAGTATAATATAAAATAACTGAATAAAATGGGTGAAATTTCTTACCTGTCCATCTTTCAAACCATATGCTAGATCAATTTACCTCTGCGTAACATTGGCATCTCCGTTACGACGAGCTTCTCTAACCAATTCAGACAGTCATTGCCATGATAACCTACCTTCATTATAATTTTTACATCTTTCAATCCATACATTCATCTAGTCAATATTGTTTGCAATGTATAAATGCAGTGCATCCCACTCTAGAGCAACTGAATCAAAAAAACACAATTCACCAATATTAAATATTAGTTATAACATACAATATGAAGGTAATTATAAATATTTATAATTTATGAAATAAATTATATTAATAGATTAATAAGTATGATCATATACACAAAAATGAAACTTTATATGTATTATTAATATAATTTTTCACAATTATTAATATATTACCTCTCATTTTTTTCATTCTACCTTTCCCCAACAGATGCTCCTGATCTTCAAATTTTTTGATGGAGTTCACATCCCAAATGTGATCCACTGCATGCATAGTTGGCGTTACTAATTTAGGGAGATAATGACTAATATACACCATGGATTGATATACCGTATATCCCTCCATCATAGGACATGCTCTTTGTCTAACCAATGCCTTCAATGATTTCAAGTGCCTCTCCACCATCCACATTGACCTTGTGTGAACAGGTCCACAAATTTCAATATCCTCAACTTGGTGTATGAGGTAGTGTTCTTGTGCATTGAAAAATTTAGGAGGTATATACCTTTTCATTTCACACATTAGACGAGGAATTTCTCTCTTCAAATACTTTATATCATCTTCAAGGATTTCTTTCAATGAAAACCATCTACATGAGATTGTGACACAAGAAAATAACATGTTTCAACATAACATAATATAATATATTGCATTACATTACAAGTAAAACACGTGTCATTAAGTACAACAATAATTTGAAAGAACATTTTTCTTATAAATCACAACTATACCTTACCTCATATATTTTCCAAGATCATATATAACTTGTTTGACGTTGTTGTCAAAGTCGTTTGTGAGAGATAGAGGTAGAACATACTGTAAAAACAAAATGAATCGTTATTTGTTTCGACCAAAGTAGACAAGCAAAAAAAAAAAAAAGATATATAAGGCCAATATATATAAATATGTATACCAAAATTATTACCTTAATGAAGGTATGCCAATCATGTGTTTTTACCCCACCAAATTCACCTTTCTTCATTAAGATATTTTTTATGTTTGAAGCAAAACCCGTGGGAAATTTAATTCTTTGAATGACGTCTTTTACATCATTGCTTTGTTGCTCTGTTAATAACCATTGAAGGTTAGTTCGGTCTAATACTCCATCTGATATATTTGAATATCGGATCACACTTCCCATTGCATGATTGGCTTCCTGAATGTCAGTACAAATTTTGACAATTTTGCCTTTGTCCCTCCTACCATCTATGATTCGCCATAACGTTTCAGTCACATTCTTCCCGATATGCATTGTATCAAACAAATGAGCTATTTTTAGCTCCTCATAGTAGGTAAACCTCATGAATTGAGCGGGATAATATTTCATTGCTCGTGGAAGCCCATTATTAATACCTTCATGATGTTTGTGGCCTTCATAAAGCATAAAAGAAATCACAAAAGTAATTATTAAATATGGTAAAATAAATTCAATGATTAAAACAAACATTCAAAACATTACACGATCTACAATACATTATGAAATTGAGTAGCTTGATGATTTCTATTATATTCCAACCTCCATAGGTGAGGTGTCATTCTTCATGGTTTTAAACCAGTCTCTTCTTTCCCATTGAAAATATGTTTTTCAGTAGTATGATACCTATGGTTCTTAGGAAGAAGGTGCCTATACTCATCAAACACCATCTTTCCTAAACTTTTTGAATGACGATACTTCATCCTAGGGCCACAAAATGGACATGCAAATTTACCCTTTGTTTGAAGACCTGCAACAAATGGATTAATGTCAATTATACGATGAGATTATTTAAAAAGTAAACATACACCATGATAATATTAAAATATTGTATAGTATTAAAGAGCAATATAAGAATGCTTATACATACCACAAAAATGTGTTAGTCCAGGGGCATCATGAATTGTCCATAAAAGTATTCCACGAAATTTAAATTTCTTCTCCCTGATTGGTTTACATATGTCATACATTGTGATGCCAGCCCATAACTTTAGTAGCTCGTCGATAAGAGGCTCGATATATACATTCATATCTTTAACCTGGTACTTACCTAATTGTTTTAAATTACACATAATTACTAAAGGAATGATATCATGTAATATATATAATTAAATAAATAAACAAATGATATTATGCAAAAATTGAAACAAATTAAATTGTTAAATTCAAAAAATTAATGTAACCAAATACCTGGAACAATCATTGTCAACATTATGTGCTCCCTCTTTATTGACATCCAAGGAGGAATGTTATTGTTGATAACAAAAATAGGCCACACCGAGTAAATAGACCTAAGCTCTCTGAATGGATTAACACCGTCAATTGCCAATGAAATCCTAACATTACGAGGTTCATCTTTGAAATCGACCCATTTTTCCTCAATTTCCCTAAATGCAGAACCATCGATAGGCATTCGAAAAACACCATCTTCACTTCTGTTACGTGCATGGTAATCCATAAATTGTGCTATGCTTTCACACCTAAACAATCGCTGCAAACATGGAATTATGGGAATATGGAAAAGAACCTTTCGAGGCACCCTTTTTTTTACTTGATCAGTTCGATATCTACTGATAAGACATTGCGGACATTCAGTTTTTGAAGCATGTTGTCCATAATATATAATATGGTCATTAGGACATGCATCTATAGTTTGATAATCTATTCCAATGTCTTTCATAATGGCATGCAAACCTCGATATGTGCGAGGTAAAATATTTGACAATGGTAACAAAAAATCACCTAAAAATCTACAACATAACAAACAACAAGTTATTGTAAGAATATTAATCGTAAAAAAATGCATTCTTATTTTACACATTAATTAACACTAAAAACAAATATAAAAAAATCAACATTTATGTACAGTATGAGATGAAACATATTACATATTGTTAATATTATGGTAGCTGCGAGAGTTATTTACCTCCACGTGTGAACCTGACGAGAATAGAAGACTCCAGAAAGCAAGAGAAAACCCTAATGAGTTGGCTAATAACCCTAGAAGTCTTGTTAGCTCAAGAAGATAATTTATATTAGGGTATCAGCCTCCAAGAGAAGAAGTCGGCCATAAATAATAATAATATACTGAACAGACACATATCCAGAAGGAGAAGTCGAACCCATCAAATTTGGCAGAACCAGTATAAATACAGGGCCCCGGTTCTCATTTTGACATATCTCAGAATTGCAGTTCCCAGTTTGGTGCACACTACAGTTCCTAGTCTGGTGCACACATGTGGAGGAGAGCTGCAGGTGCAGCTGCAACAACAACTAGTTTTTAGTATGAGCTTGGACTATCTCTTGGCTAGGGTTTGGATTATCTGATTAGCTATTGTTGGTGTGCTATCCTTAGAGGAAGATTTGCTACACCTTGTTTGGATATCTAGCCTAGGGTTTTCTTCTGGAGTAATTCTCAGTCAAGGTTAAGGTGCTCGGAGGGTGGCTTCGGCCTATGGTTGGGTGACGAGGGTATTGTCAATGGTAAAATGAGCACACATTCTTCTATATTATAATAGGTTATGGGCCCACACCTCCTTCATTCAGTCTAAATGATGGAAGGAAACATAGCTGCTATGATATTGAGCTCGTTGAGAAACTGTCACTAGGGTTACTAGCAGAAGCAGCTCCCAAAACACTGCTGCTAGGGTTACTAGTAGGAGAAATTGCAGAAACCCTAATCCTCTCGTTGAGGCACCTTAAGTGAAGAGATTGACCTAATATCCAGAAAAATCAGTGTGCCCTACCCTAGTGCATCTCCTGATACTCTTATTAAGCCAAGATGTGAAGTTTTAATTTCTGGTCAAATCTAGGGTTTGACCAAGTCAAGCATCCATGACTAACTCTATGAAGTCTGAGAACAAGTTAGATGGAGCCTCTAACTTCAGAGCATGGAAGACAAGGATTGACCTCATCCTTGCCAAGAATAAAGTGCTAGATATCGTGAAAGGAAAGATCATGAAGCTAGAGTTTGAAGAAGGAAAAGAGAAGGAACCACAAAACATTGCAGCTATGGAGAAGTTCAAAGATGTCAACATCAATGCCATGAGTATCATAGTGGATTCTATAAAATACCACTTGATACCCTACATCTCCCATCTTGACTCATCAAAGAAGATGTATGATTCCCTAACAAATCTCTTCTCAGTAAGAAACATCGGACAAGTTATGAGTCTGAAGAATGAGCTATGTGAGATGAAGATGAATGGGAATGACAACATAACATCATACTTTGTAAGGATCTCCCAGTTGAGATATCAACTACAAGCTATTGAAGAGATCACTTCAGAGAAGGAATTGGTGAACATAGTACTCAATGGTCTTCCCAAGACATAGGATGCATTTTCCGCAAGCATGAACACAAGGAAGGAGTACCCGACATTTGAAGAACTTTGGACTTGCTGTGCTCAAGAAGAATCAAGGATCAATGCAAAAGAGAAACCCCAAAAGAAGTTGTCACGACCCCACCGTTACGACAACAAGCGACAACATTAGAAAAAAAAAAATTGCATTAGGAAAGTATGGACAATAATACAATCACAACAACTCAACTTGATGACATCATAATGAAGGATGACACAAGTAACATAAACTTCCATGGCGAGTGAGAAATATAATATCAACAATCATTAATTACAAAAGTTTCAATGCGCAGGTAGTAAACAACTAGAACCATCACGCAATACATTGAAATTTCATTCTGCAAGAAGGTTATTATCTAAGACTATCATCATGACATTAATTCCCATACACACGAGAAGCCTACTATCTAACATCATACATTACTTTATAAGTCAGTGCGCGCAATCAATTTTATTAACTGAATCATTCACATGTCAACATTCTTCTAAAGGCATGAGAGTAATCAACTTTGTTATAAATGCGTAAAAGGTTAGAATTCCTCAATAAATCATAATTCCACATTATTTTAGGGCACAAGGTCAACTAATTAATAAACGCTTCACCCTAACTTGAATAAATACAAAGAACTCACATGAGGTAAAAATAAGCTTCTTCAACAAGCAAACATCTATTACATTTTCCTTGGGTTGCGTAACATACCCAATTCTTATTTATTATTTATGTGCAAGTCACATTATAAACTCTCTTGAATGATTAAAATATTTCAATAAATGTGAAATCATTAAATGAAATACTTATTTAAGTCATTATTATAGAAATACCTATCATTCAATACAGTAGATCACTAAGAGAATCATTAATAAACATGAAATCCTTTGTGCAATTATTTTCTTAGATCACTAAGAGAATCATTAATAAACATGAAATCCTTTGTGCATTTATTTTCTTAGATCACTAAGAGAATCATTAATAAACATGAAATCCTTTGTGCATTTATTTTCTTAAAGCTCCCATTATATATTATATGTTGTATAGAATAATATATATGTAAGTTCTAATAGATCTAGTGTTCGATCAAATACTCTAAGAGGAGGTAAGAAGTAATTTAAATTCTCAAAAATAAATTGTTGGTTTGTTCCACTAACTTAGATAATTTCACCAAGCTCATTATCCAATCATTACTCTCATGTTCAACCAGATAAAAGAAACAACTTAATAACCAATCCCTTTACAATTATAATCAATAATCAACCCCTTTACAAATATAATTTAAAATCAATCCCTTTATCAATATTCAAAATTTTAGGATCGTAACATAAATAAATTAAACCAAATAACATTTCCATTGAATTGTTTTCTAAGTTATAATTGCGCCTGAGTTTGTAATTCAATTTTTATAATTGCGATGGAATTAGATTTTAAGCTGGAAAACAATTAACTAAATTTTATTCTGAGGTAGAAGTTTCTTGTAACATCATAATTCCATTTATTTCTTTTAAGCCCAATTACACAGCTGGAAAAGGCACGCCTTTAGGATAAATTTAACTAGAATAAAACTTGAAATGTAAAGGAGACTGAATATAAAAATTTAAATGGAAAGCGATTGAACTGAAATATAAAGGAATTAAAAATCAAAGGTTCATCCAACCAGAGAGAAGGGATCTTAATAGAAAACAAGCCCCTGTGCTCATTTACTTCTAACATGTCTTACTCACAGGGTAGAAAAGGCATTAACGCTCATTTATTTCTGGCAGTATTGATCTAAATATAGAATCACAATGGGATTAGAAATAAACCGCACTGAATCATCAATCAAAGTGACACTTCAGAGAATTACACTTCCACCGAGAAGGGACCTGCAATTCACGAAGAAGGCGGATTGTAGTACCAAGGGAGTTTCGATAGTAAAGAAAGTCGGGGAGGGTGAGGACGCACAAAGGGTGCACAACCAACTCGGCAAGAGGAGGCACCAAGGTGCGTTGTTAATGTTAAATACATTGATGAGAATCGATGAAAAGGAAAAGATCTGGGAAATCCACCACAACAAGTATTTAGAGATCACTAAGATGGTAGGGAATCTGAGGGACCATGCTTAGTTAACTGAACAGAAAAAGTTGGAGTTGATTATGCACACAACTTCCTTAGTGAATAACAACACAACCTAAGCCTAGGCATCAACAATGCCCACATGGGGTGCAAATAAAGTGAAGGGAGCCCATGAAGGACCAAAGTATCGTGCACTAACTGAACGTAGAGAACCCAAGGAGGCATTTTCCCAAACACAGTGAAATCAGGGACAATTTTCCAAGGAAAAAAAAATGCATAGATCTGGAAGAGGAACACAAGGCTAGATTGGCCATTAACAATGAAGAACAGACATAAAATGAATTTTCCTTTACATGATATTCACACAGTTAAATTTTGTCATTTATGTGATGAGGACACAAGGTTAGATTCACCGTCATTAAACAAAACTCAGGGTCAATATTTTACAGTGATCACATATTGCAATCGTTGAAGTCATAAACATTTTTTTTTCATCCATTACCAAATTACAACAACAAAGTTAATAATTTTTACATCCGTTAACCGATTATAATCACCGAAGTAATAAACACCAGTCAACCCAATGAGGACCAAACACAAATTGAAGTTAAATATTTTTCATCTTAGAATACCAATATAAAAATGTTGATAATAGTAAGAGAATGTCAGGGCCCTAAGGATAACTCCTCGAAAGGATCACAGGGGTTCTATCAGTCGAGGTGCAAAAATAAAAAACAAGGAAGCAAGATAATCCAAACACCAAGGCCATACTGAAGGATGCAAGTCAAACAATCAGGTAAGGACATCCACAGAGTAGACGGTTAACAGGTTCATCCTTAGCTCATCATCCTCGCACAGGAAATCAGGGCATTAAGATCCATAGGTCTTTTAACGCTAAAAATTCTTGTCTGTACAAGTGTCACCCATCCCCTACATTCCTCCATTATCTAATTTCTTCAATTAATTAATTATCTCATTTCCCTCACCCACCTAGAGTTACTCCTAGAATCACTCCTAGGTGTCCCCAAATTCCCTTACAGGTTTTAAAGGATTTCCCTATTATGAAGTTGCTAATTCAGTTTAAAATTAGAAGGCTCTTAAATGGTAGATTCTTTACTAAGTTGAATTTCTTCTTTTTCCCTTAAGTTCCCCTTTTTCCCTTTTTATGTTACCTCTTTTCCCTAGTTTCCTATTTTTTTTATTTTCCCTCTTTCCCCTTTTTACTTATAACTCATAAAGGCAGGTGTGAAAATTAAGCCTTTTTCCATTTTCTCAATTAATTAATATTTTAAAATTATCAAAGTAATAAAACCATTAATTTCCCTTTTTCTTTTAATTTTATTCCAACAGATTTTTTTATTTTTATTTTTTATGAATGATTTAAATTTCTTACTAACACAGAGCGCACCCTCACCTCACGGGCACGTCCGCTCACACGGGACCTTCCTCTCTTCTTGGCCCCAAGAAATCAAAGGTTCTCCTAATTCCCTATCGGGAATCTTCCTACCCACAGATTCTCTTCGTCGTGCGATCCTCTTTCTTAACTTCTCGGAGGATCGGAACTCACGACTTCGCGAGTCCAATAGTCGAGCACTACACCCTCAGATCCTTGAGACCCGATGGTCAGTCAACTCCCTGACTTCTCCTTGAGGGATTTCACTACTTGCGATAACAAACTTTTGGTTCTCCAACCTATGATACCCGAGGTACCGAAACTTCGATGCGCATGTGTGACTTGACCCATCCACACCCGTCACTTCTCTCGGGACTTCCACGCTATCGCTACCTCACTCCCTCGTGACTTCGCTACTCACGAGTTTGAATAACTTCCCCGTCAACTTCTGAGGTCCGAGGTGCCGAAACTCGTGACCTCGCTCCCTCGTGACTTCGCGATTTCCATGGCCAAGTCCTCGAGCCTTTTCTCTCGAGGTTCTGATGCACGATCCCACATGCAGATCCAATGGTCCTCCCATAATCTAGATCCGATGGCTGTCCTTCTCTCACTACTCGCATCCTCACAACTTTGAATACCCAACGTTTGGGTTCTCACCCTGCGAAATCCCGAGTTCGTGAGGCTTCCCGATCTCTGCCACCTGTCCTACGCAAATGGATGGCACACAGCCTCTCGCCACTTCGCTACCTCGCGACCTTGCGTCTCGCGACTTTTAATGCCAATTTATTAACCCTTCCTCTTACGAGCTTCCAAGATGTGAGGTACCACCTGTCCTCCAACAGTCAGAATCTCGCCCCTCGCAACCTCGCGACCTCTGCGTCCAAACTCTTGGGTCTTTTCTCGTGAGGCCCCGATACACAATCTCGTGAACAATCCAATGGCTCTAACTGACTTGGATCAATGGTGCTACCCCTCCTGAGCTTTGAATCCTCTCCATGCCTGCGCTGTAACTACCTTGCACCTCTGGGAGATCCAACGGCTCTCGGAACTTCATGAAAACTCTTCCAAATATTTTGCCCGTCCATTCTCCCCTTTAGGATTCTACGAAATAAAGAAGTGTCTCTCCACAAGACTTGTTTTCTCATTCTCCAATCTATGACACTTCCTCTGATTTCCAACGGAAGCTTCCCTGCACTTAGCCTTCCATGAATTCAAAGGTCTATTCCTCCTGAGCTTTTTCCACAACTTCAACAGTCTCTTAGGAAAAAGAGATCTCTGTGCACACACTGACAAATATGGCCTGAAACCTTTCATTGCACAAACTCCCAGTGCTCTTCTTCAACGATATCATGAAGGTTCTATACATCTTGAGCTTTCCCACTCTGACTCTTTCTGAGGGACTTGCTCGTGCTCCTCGCGAAAATCATGCAACAACTCTCAAGTTTTGAATCCCTACGACTCTGGGCAACTCCTGCAGCAGTAGTCTTTGATTCCCTTTACTTAGATTCACAACTGAGACTTCTTCTTCAGCCTACACACTCCTTGCACAGCTTCGAAAACCCACTTCCACTTCTGGGCAAATGAGAACAAGGGTTAAACTACTGAACCTTCATAAACGCACTCCTTGCGGATGACTTCAACTGCACACCTTGCAGGACTCTCCTAGCTCAGATAGAGAAAAAATTGAAACTTATTCTCTCCTCTCTCAGACTTCAGTTTGAAACATGAAATCATATGCATAGCATATACAAAGAAAATGCATAACAAGAAAGAAAACATTCATGAGCACAACATCAATACACAGAGAAAACAACACAAACCATGTGCTTGAATCAAAGCTTCCTTTTATTAATTTAAAATGCCTATACATGGGTGTTCTTCCTACAACATTCTCTTCTTTTTCTTCTCTTCTCCTGGGTTGATAATAATACAATGTACAATGAGGGTGTCTATATCCGTTTTCCCTCTCGAACTCTAAACTATCAAATCTAGACTTAAAATCCTATCTACCAGCATTAACTAAATTAAATGTCGTCTATCTACCAAAGGACGAGAGCTTAAAGGCTTAAGGTCCAATACAATATACAATGCACCTCCATAAATGGCTTCATTAAAAGACTTGTTCTACAATCCCAAAGAACTTCAAAATTTTGGGTTTGTTTATCCAGCTGATCTCCACTTGATGTGCTGGCTCGCTTGATGAGTTGGCAATGCTACTGCATCATACTCCTCGGCTTGAAAACTTTCATGGGATCCTGTCCATGAGCTCCTGCACGGTCTATCCATGCTTTTGAATCACTGCTTCTGTCTCCCAGCTGGCATCTTCCACTGGATGGTTTTTCCATTTGACCAGATACTCGAAGTATTGCTTCCGTCTGGTCTTTTTTCTCACTCTCTTGTTAAGTATACGCTCCATCTGTGGATTTTTTGCAATCAACATCTTCTTCTTCCACTAGATTTCTAGTTGTTCATCACTTCCAGCTCCTTCTCTCTCAGCCTTATATGGATACAAGTCTGAGACATTGAATGTCAGAGATATTCCAATCTCATCCCGCAACTCAATTTCATAAGCGTTTTCTCCCAACTTCTTTAGGACTCTGCATGGCCCAATTTTCTTCATTTTCAGTTTTTTGTATGTTTCCCTTGGGAACCTTTCCTTCCTTAGATGTGCCAGAACTAGATCACCAACCTCGAATTGAAGTTGTCTTCGATGATGATCTACTCTGCGCTTATATTCCTGGTTTGATTTCAGTAATCGCTCCTTCACCCTGTTGTGAAGTTCTTCCATCGCCTCTGCGAATTATTCAGTGCTTGCACTCTTAGTCATTATCTGCTCTGAATCCCTTAGTTCAGATACTCCTCTTGGCTTCCTGTCATATACAATTTCAAATGGACTTTTGCCTATTCTCCTATTCACTGATTCGTTGTACGCAAACTATGCCTGTGGCAACACATTGTCCCAACTGCTGTGGTGCTCTATCACCGAGCTTCTTAATAAATCTCCCAGACTTCTATTTACCACCTATGTTTTCCCATCTATCTGAGGATGATAGGAAGAACTAAACATCAAATTAGTTCCCATCTTCTTCCAGAGTGTCCTCCAGAAATTTCCAATGAACTTCGTATCCCTATCCGATACTATGCTTCTGGGTAAACATGAAGTCTAACAACCTCCTTGAAAAACAGATTTGCGATGTGAGTTGCATCACTGGTCTTCTGGCATGGGATAAAATGTGCCATTTTAGAAAACCTGTTAACCACCAAAAAGATCGAATCATATCCTCTTTGCATCCTAGGCAATCCCAATATGAAATCCATGTTGATTTCATCCCACGGCCTCTCGGGTATGGGTAATGATTGGTAGAATCCCGCATTCTGCTTCCAGCCCTTCGAATGCTAGAAAATTCTACATCTGTCAACAAATTTCTTGACTTCCGACCGCATCCTTGGCCAAAAGTATGCTTTGATCATCTTTGCAAATGTTTTTTCGTGGCCAAAATGTCCTGCTAATCCACCACTGTGCTTTTCTTTTAGCAGATTCTCCCTCATGGAGCAATTTGGAATGCATAACTGATTTCCTCTGAACAACAATCCATCCTGGATCATATAATCTATCCATGGAATTTTTTCTCTGAGAACTGGATTCTCAGCTGCTTCATATGCCTCTGCAAAATCTGCATCACCTACATACATGTCCCTAAGATTTTCAAAACCCAATGTCTTGACTCGGAACTCTTGCAGCAACAAACACTTCTTGCTCAAAGCATCAGCTACTTTGTTAATAGTACCTAAAATGTGTTTAATTACAAATGTAAAATTTTGCATATACTCTACCCATTTAGCATGTTTCTGATTCAACTTCTCCTATTGAGTCACAAACTGTAATGCATGATTATCACTATACAAAACAAATTCTTTTGGGATCAAGTAATGCCTCCATTTCTTCAACGCCTGTATGATAGAATAAAATTATTTGTCATACGTGGAGTACTTTACTTTTTCCTCATCTATCTTCTCGCTGAAATATGCAATTGGTCTGTCCTCCTGGCTCAATACTGCTCCTATGGCAAAGCCACTTGCATCACATTTCACCTGGAACACCTTTGCAAAATCCGACAACACCAAAACCGGTTGTTCTATGATCTTCCGCTTCAACAGATTGAAGATCTTCTATGCCTCTTTAGTCCAATAAAAATATTTATGTCTTTTCTTGACAGTATCCATCATTGCTGCGCTAATTCCACTGACATTCCTGATGAATTTTCGGTAGAAACTAGCCAAACCATGAAAAATTCTCACCTCGAAAACATTTCTTGGTGATGGCCAACTTTTTATTTCCTCCACTTTACTTGGATCCATCTTTAATTCATTTGTCTATATCACAAACCCCAAGTAAATGAGTTCTTTCTTCATATATGAAGATTTCCTCATGTTGATCAACAACTTCTCTTGTTGTAGCTTCCTCATTACTGCAGCTAAATGCTTCATATGTTCTTCTTTTGTTTTGTTGAAAATCAATATGTCATCCAGATAAACAATGACAAACTTACCAATGAATTCCTTCAACACTTCATTCATTAACCTCATGAAGGTACTTGGTGCATTCATCAAACCAAATGACATGACTAGCCATTCGTACAACCCTACATTGGTTTTGAAGGTTGTCTTCCATTCATCGCCTTCCCTCGTGCGAATCTGATGGTATCTGCTTTTCAAATCAACCTTTGAAAAAAAATTGGCTCCACTCAGACAGTCCATCAAGTCATCCATCCGCAGCAATGGAAACCTGTACCTGATGGTTATCTTGTTAATGGCTCTGGAATCTGTACACATTCTCCATCCTCCATTTTTCTTTGCACTCAGTACCATTGGAACGACACATGGACTTAAAATTTCCCTGATCAGTCCTTTATGCAATAGTTCCTTCACCTGTCTTTTAACTTCTTCATTCTCCTGCGGCGTCAACCTATATGCTTCTTTGTTCAGCAAACTGCCTCCTGATATGAGGTCTATATGATGACTCACGCTCCTCATCAGTGGCAACGAATGGGGTAATTCGTCTACCACAATGTCAGCGAACTCTTCCAGCAGTTCCTGAATTTCTTCCGGCAAATCATACACTCTTGTGATGGTCAAAACAACTTTCGGTTTCCTGACCACAAAGAATTGTGGATCTTCCTTCTTCTTTACTTCCACCAAAATTTCCTTCCCACTCATGAGAAGTACCCTATTGTTCACTTCCGGTTTCACCTCCTTATCTTTTATCAAAAGTAACATATGTGTTCTTCCATTCTTCTCCAAAGTATATGTATTCATCTTTCCATCATGAACTACATTCCTGTCATATTGCCATGGTCTGCCTAGAAATAAATGACATACATCCATAGGAATAACATCACAGAGTATTTTATCATTGTATCCTCCTATCTTAATGTCAACTAAGCAATGTTTAGTGACATTTACCTGATGTCCCTTCTATAGCCATGAAACTTTGTATGGACTCGGGTGATCAGTTGTCTCCAGCTCTAGTTTCTCCACCATCTCTGTTGAAACAAGATTATCTGTGCTTCCACTGTCCACAATGACCTTGCACTTCCTGTCTTTGGTCTTGCATGCAGTTCTGAAAAGTTTGTTTCTCTGAGCTATGTCCTCCACCTCCTTCTCGGGTGTTAAGAGAACCTTATGCATCATCAGTGACCTTCCGTCTTCTGCGTCTTCTGCCTCAGCATTTTGCCTCTGTGCCTCGGAGATGTGAGCTTCTCCTCCATCCTTCTTCCTATCTGGACAGTCAACTACCTTGTGTCCATTATTTCCACACGTGAAGCATGTGATGACTCCACCTCTTCCTCTTCCTCTACCTCTGGTATGAGGAAATATGTTATTATCAGCGTATCCTCCACTCTGTTCTGTATGCTGCCCTCGTTGTTCAGCGTGCTGGCCTCGCTGTGAACTTCCACCTCTTTCTGTTCTCGTCTGAGGCTTCTTCCAGTCATCCTTGGATTTTTGGAACCTATCTTGGCCAACTGACTTCCCTCTTAGATGGCTCCTACCTCAGCCTCGCTGTCCTGGCTTACGGCTTAGCTTTTCCTCATCTTTCAACACCATATGATACACATCCTCCACCGTTCTGATGGTTGTCCTCATCTCATCCTGGATATCGTATCTTAAGCCATTCATATACCTAGCAACTTTTTCATCATTTCTCTCCTGATGACCTGCTCTGATATTGAGCTTATAGAATTCCTCAGTATACTCCTTCACTGTCATCAACTTCTGTCTCAGGTTCTGCATTCTCCTGAACAATTTGATTTGATAATCCCTTGGGATGAACTTTTCCTTCATCTTCGCAATCATTCAATCCCATCTTTTGATCTTTTGCTTGCCTTTGGAACGTCTATTTGATTGAAGCTCATCCCACCATAATGCTGCGTGTCCCTTCAATTTTGTGACAGCATGCCTAACCTTCTTATCTTCTTCGATATCTTCATAATCGAAGTAAGTGTCAAGAGATCGAATCCAATCCAGTAGTTCTTCTGCATCTAGATTTCCTTCATAGGTTGGAATTTCCATCTTTGTTTTTGAACTCATTCGGGCGATAGCTTTAATTAATCGCTCATTGGCTGCATCTTCAGCTGCAACTTCTCCCTGTTGTTCGGCTTCAACTTCGCCTTAAGAGTCGCTCAGATCTCTAGCATTTGTTGTGCATTTCTACGCTACTTCCATATCTTCCATATCTAATATGTGCTTGTCTCCCTCTTCTTCGCACATCCCTGTCCTCTGGATCAGGTGATTGTCTTTCTCTCCTTGGCGGCATGGTGAAATTTTCCTTTCTTCCCTGCTTCAGAAAGCAAAGAGATTTTCTCGCTCTGATACCACTCTGACCCAAATGCACCACCCAGGGGCACGTCCGCTCACATAGGACCTTCCTCTCTTCTTGGCCCGAAGAACTCAAAGGTTCTTCTAATTCCCTATCAGGAATATTCCTACACACAGATTCTCTTCATCGCACGATCCTATTTCTTAACTTCTCGAAGGATCAGAACTCATGACTTCACGAGTCCAATAGTCAAGCGCTACACCCTCGGATCCCCAAGACCCGATGGTCAGTCAACTCACTAACTTCTCCCTGAGGGATTTCGCTACTCGCGATACCAAACTTTTGGTTCTCCAACCTCCGATACCCAAGGTACCAAAACTCCGATGCGCACGTGTGACTTGACCCGTCCACACCCATCACTTCTCTCGGGACTTTCACGCTATCACTACCTCGCTCCCTCGTGACTTCGCTACTCGTGAGGTTGAATAACTTCCCCATCAACTTTCGAGGTCCGAGGTGCCAAAACTCGCGACCTTTCTTCCTCGTGACTTTGTGATTTTCGTGGCCAAGTCCTCGTGAGATCGGAAGAGCGGTTCAGCAGGAATGCCGAGACCGATCTCG
>CBVK0100485778.1:0-18210 GCA_900067695.1 Picea abies
TTCTTTCTCTAACTCTTTCCTCTACAGCTGTCATTCTCAGCAAGACCCAACTGGGCATGTAAGCACCTCTTATTTTCTCACCAAGGTGACGAAAAGGGTGCAAACAAGTACGTAACCTTTTTATAATATATCTTATTAATCTATTAAATCTATTACTCATGTTATTAAATGTAATTTGTAGTTAAATTATTAATTAATTATTCACAATCATAACCTTTAATTAATTAATAACTTAATTAATATCATTAAATCATCTTTGTTTAATTAATACCTTGTTAACACAATTAATCCCCTAATTAGTTTTACTTTATAATTTCTTAAACATTTATCCAACTAGGGTCATTACATGCAACTATACAACAAGATTTAGGATCTGATTCAGAAGATGAAACAAAAATCACAACCATGGGTTTACAAGGTAAGAATTCTATTGCAAGCACTATTTGTTGGTGGCCCCACCATCAATTAGTGTTGTAACTATCTACCCCTACAAAATTCCTCTGGCTGTTAAAGTGTAATATTTGGGGACTCTTGAAAGTGTGGAAATGGTTACCCCCCTTATACCCTCTTACAATTGTGTCTCATGTGTAATATCAGTACTTGGTCCATTGCCCTAAGTGTGAACTACTTCATCCTCAACATCATCCACCTCATCGGAAATCACCTCTATGTAATACACTTTCCCCTTACCCATACATCAGTGACCCAGCTCCCAATTTCCTCCTCATCACCCTCCAAGTCTCCTCATCCAACCTGTCCTTCCCTATGCATGGATTCTGGGGAAGCTTCATCTCTTTACTCTTCTATGGAATAAAAGGTTTCAATGGTGCCTTCTTGGGAACCGTTCCCTCCATGTCATGATTATTCATTATTGCGTCTTATAGTATTGTTGTCCTGAAGGCATTCACCCACCCCCTCATGGGTTCAACTAACCCTTCAGTAAATAGAATCACCAACCTCTTCTCCAACATGTTTTTCATCATAACCACCATCCTTTGGATCTCTGTGACGTACACCTATGGTGTGATTGTCTGTCTCAATTATGACAACTCCTTGAAGTGGATCTTGGGATCCTTATTATTGAAACTATCCATAAACCTCTGAGTGAAGTCCCCTAATAGGTGATGTCATTATTCCCCAAAGTCACTGATCCATGATACCACCACTCATGAGCTTCTCCATCCATGTGTAGGGTGGTAAACTTAATTTCCTCTACCTCTGTCATCGAGTTAAGTTGGAAGTAAGTGTCCAACTTATGTACCCAAACTCTAGCTATGCTCCTGGAAGATCCATCAAAAAGTGAAATAGACAATTTCCCCACCTTGCACATGAGATCAAAGTTTTTTTGGGTCTATGTTGTTTTGTTCCACTCCCTAGGCTTGTTCCTTTTCTTGATGTTGCAAAATTTATGGTAAGGCAGGGCTGCCTAGATTTCTTCCCCTAATGATTGATACTCCCTAAAGTATGTGCTAAAATCAAACTCCTAGCCTTGTTTCTCTCATGCTCCTGTAGGCTACTCTTAGAGGAACCATGGTAATAAAGGCCTAGGAATCCTTATACTCCCACTCTGAGTAGTAATATGGGTATTTCTACCCTCTACATGAGTCATACCTCCTATGTGGTTTCCCTATATATGGTTCCCATTGGAACCTCCTTGGTTTAGATTCGCCTGGATGTTGGTAATGAACTTTGTCAAAGCTTGTTGCATTTGTTTTTTCCCATTGGCTATTGTTTCTAAATACTGTAATGCCTAGTCCCCATTATGTTCTTGATCCAGGGGATCAAATTTTTCTCAAAAATCAAAGTTCTAGGAATCGTTTTAAATCGTACATGTGCATAGGCCTCGTTATTACGAACCCAATGCAACTTGAACAGGCTCAAATAGATATCGTATGAGCAAGATATTATGTTCTGTTTGTTTTTCCAAACATGCAATTTTTTGTTGACCGTACAATTTGTACAGTGCTGACGTGACAGTTGACCATACAGGCCGTATGGTTGTACAGTGACGTGGTGGGTGAGTTGGAATTTTGACTCGTCAGGTTTTGGTAGACAGCTAGATCAATCATGATTTGACACATGTCATCTTGGTGGCCGAATGTAATGGTGCCAAGTGGCCCAGTCGTGGGTTGCCATGTGGCACCCCTCTAGTGCTTGGTTGTGGTAAAAATTATATGACTCCATAGGAGTCAAACTTGTGACCTCTAGGCATGGGGGAGTGCTTTGGAAGGGCTGGGATATCCGCCCACCAATTGTGTTTCTTACACCATATAGTTTAAATATACTATTTGAATTGTAGTTGTGGGTTGTTTGGTGGACATTAGGGCCAGGGCTTAGCCCGCATATATAGAATACAATTGTGCCATATGTCCACTGATTTTATTTTTGGTGCACCCTCTATTAACATAGCACTTAGCCTCGGTTCTTAACATGGTTTTCCATACGGACCACTCCCCAATATTTAGCCCTGGCGCTTAACCACATGGTTTTATATACGACCACTGATAACCATTGGGCGTAAGGCTAACACTTCAACAGGAAGCGTGCCACATGCTCACCACCTATCAGCACCACATTTACTCATGCAAATGGGCTTGAGAAAGATGCTAGGACGTGGCCACGTTCCCCCCATGCGACCAACACCTCCTCCCAAAGGGGCGCTAATATCGTTAATTGTTCGACAGTTTGCCCTATTTTGCGGGATGCACATATGTGTTGGGTTTTAGGCCCAAGAACTTTGTGGGATATAGGTTAGTCATTCATAGGTGCATTCTGGAGAGTAGGGACAACAATCTTGAAGCAGAAAACTTCCAGGAGGTGTAACTTCTTCATTTTCTTAGCCAAACCAGGTGCTGAAAAATCCCAGCTAGGGGTGTTTGGACATTTTGAAGCCATTGAAGCCATCCATTTTTTATTATGAGCACTGTAAGAACACTTTCTAATCATAATGAAAATTATCCAAGGGAATATGGACCAGGAGATGTAGCCCAAGAGAGGGGTGAAATCCTTTATCATTTGTTGTGTTATGTGTTCATTGTTGATGGTTTTTATTTAAGTAAAACTCAATGAATTTATGTGTTAGTAACTTGATCCAATTACCCAAACACATACCATATTACACTTTCAATTTAAAGAGATAAGTCTTATTCATTTTTAATATATATTGGAAACATATTCATTCCATTTTCAAATTAGTTGGTATCATAGCTTTGGTTTTTGAAGGCTTGATTGTTTGCAAGTTGTTTTGTTTTTCTGATGCTTACAAGGTTGAAGCTCACCAAAGGAGAAGGTCAACTTGTAGATCCAAGTTCTCAACTTTCAAGAAGGAGAACTATCAAATCACCTTAAGTTTCAAAGAGATATTCACCAAGTATGGCTCATGATGAGAGTCATGGAACCCTTTCTTCAGAAGAGGAAACTTTTAGGAAATATTTCTTTGATATGGTTGAGTAGGTCAAAGTTTTTTTTGATGAAAGGAATGCAAGATTACAAGGTGAAAGCTCCAACCGTCCAAATGGAAATGGAGACAGTGGTGATAAAACTCCAAAGGGAAATGGAGGGAGTTGTGATTCTCCACATCCTTCACCTCCATCTTCCACCTCTTCCACCATTTCACAACCACCTCCAAATTCTCCAAAAGCACATGGTAAAACTCCTTACAAGCTCCTTTACTAAAGCTTGATATTAAGTTTGAATTGCCAATGTACAATGGAGAGGTAAATGTTGAGAAATTAGATAACTAGATTCATCAGATTGAAGCGTATTGTAGGATACAAAGAATCACAGATGATGAAACCAAGATTCAACTTGATTCTTTAATATTGGACAGTGCAGCACTCATTTGGTGGGAAGCCAAAACTCAAGAGGAAATGAATAAACATGGTAAATTTTTATCCTCTTGGAATGATTTTATTGTTGCAATTAAAAGGAAATTTTATCCATTAGCGTATATGTAGAAAGCTATTATGGATTGGCAAAAATTTAGGCAAGCTAAACAGAAAGATGTGAAAAGTTTCACTCAAGAATTTAAGAGAAGAGCCTTAGTTTTGGGTGTAGATTTGTCTTCACAAGATACTTTTCTCAAATACATTAGAGGTTTGCATAACTACTCGATGCATACAATACTTATATTTAATCCTTAAAATATAGATGAAGTATGTGTGCAAGCTACTCATTTAGAGGCAAGAGGAAGGAATGAACCTCAAGAGGGAAGAAATAAGTCTTTTAATGGAGACAAGGGAAAGAGGAACTTTGAAGGAAATGGAAAGAAAAATTCTTCAGTCAAGAAAGAGAGAGAGAGAAACTCTCTTGTAAACATTGTTCAAAGGATGGCCATGATGAAGACCATTGTTGGAAACTTCATCCTGAAAAGAGACCCAAAAATTTCAACAACAAAGAGAAACCAAACATCGATGCAACTATAGAACAAGATTTAGGATCTGATTCAGAGGATGAAACAAAAATCACAGCCATGGGTTTACAAGGTAAGAATTCTATTTAAATCACTAGTTCTTCAAATTCTTCCATCAATGAAAATCAACATGAAAAAGAAAGGATAGAGATTTTCCACATAAGGGTAATTTCAAAACATACCAAGATAGATAATCTTTTTGATACAGGATCACAAGCAAACCTTATTTCTGAAGACATTGTCAAGAAACTAGATTTGGAAACTACTCCTCATCCTAAACCATACCATTTAGGTTGGATATGTGACAATGCCAAATTGCATGTGACAAGAAGGTGTAAACTCATATTTGTCATCACTACAAACTATATAGATGAGGTAGAGCTTGATGTTATTCCTTTAGATATTTGTGGTATTGTGTTTGGAATCCCATACTTATATGATAGAAGAGACATTTTTCATCGTCATGAGAATAAGTATCATTTGTTTAAAAATGGATTTGAGTACATCGTTAGAGCACATACAAACAAGATGAATTTGTCACTTACAAATGTTGGACAAATGAAAAGACTAGTCAATGCTAGTATGAACCTTGTAATTTTGATGACTAAACCCAAAGACAATGATGAAGAACAAGTTCTCAAAGGATGTGATGCAAAGTTACAATCTGATTTGTATGAGGTTTATAACGAAAATGTTGAGATTTTTTAGGAACCAAGGGGATTGCCTCCTAAAAAGGGTATCCAACAAGATATTTTATCGCAGCAAGGAGGTCCTCTTCCAAACGTTGCCATGTGCAAGATGTCAGACATGGAGAATATTGAAATCAGAAAAAAAGCCCAAGAGTTGCTTGAAAAAGGGGTCATCAAACCAAGCACTTCACCATGCAGGTTACCAATTGGTTTGCTACCAAAGGAAGATTGCATGTGGCGAATGTGGGTAGATTTCAGAGCCTTGAACAAGACTATAGATATGATTGTTGAAGGAGACATATGGAAGAAAGCTTTGAGATCAAAGCAATCTCCATTGCATGCCTTGAAAATTTATGTTTTACACTTGTTGATAAGGTATAAGAAATACTTTTATGATAAAGTTGTTGATATGCTTACTAGGCCTATTGTTAGTGCTTTAGTTATTTACAAGAATAATCTTATCATGCATGAGAGCTATTGGGAACAATATGCTATAGATGCTGATTTCAAAGATTTTTATGCAACTTTATGTCATGCTAACCAAGTTGAGGAATTTAATTCCTATGTGCATGGTAAACTTTTGTATCTTGGCAAGCTATGTTTTTCACGGAGTGAAAGTGTCAACATGATAAGGGAAGTACATTCTTCTCTTGTTGCTGGCCATTTTGGTATGGGAAAGATGGTGGCTAGATTGAAAAGAAATCATACTAATTTTTGGGATGAGCATCTACATTACTTTCAGCATGCTTATAACCAAGACAAGAAGTTCATTGAACCAATTCAGTTTGTGCAGCAAACAGTTCAAGAACAGTTGAGAAAGAGCCAAGCCAAGTACACAACAAGGCATGACAAGTTTTGTATTGGTCTCAAAGGTACCAATCCAAGAAAATATGGATGGATTGAGATTGTAAAGGTGAGGGAACTATACCCTCATCTACAAATTGACTAAACTTAGTCTTTTGGAGGTCCAAAAGCTTCCCAATGAAGAGGTGTGATCTAGGGGATCAAATTTTTCTCAAAAAAAAAAGTGCTCAGAATCGCTTCAAATCGTACATGTGTGTAGAAATCATTGTTACAAACACAAAGAAACTTGAACGGGCTCAAACGAATGTCGTATGAGCAAGATATTGTGTTCTATTCATTTTTCCAAACATGCAAATTTTTTGCTGACTGTACAGTCTGAACAGTGTTGACATGGCAGTTGACAATACAGGTCGAATAACCATACAGTGACATGGAAAGTGAGTTGGAATGATGACTCAATAGGTATTGGTAGACAGGTGGACAAATCATTATTTGACTTGTGTCATCTCGGTGGGCGAATGTAATGGAGCCACGTGGCCCAGTCGTGGGCTACCATGTGGCACCCCTCTAGTGCTTGGTTGTCATAAAATTTGTATGACTCCATAGGAGTTGAATCCACAAACTCCATACATGGGGGATAACTTTGGTAGGGCTAGGATACCAGCCCGCCCATGGTGTTTCTTACACCATATAGTTTAAATATACTATTTAAATTGCAGTTATGGGTTGTTTGGTGGAGATTAGGGTCAGGGCTTAGCCCCAGCATACATAGCACACAACCATGCCATATGTCCATTTCTTTGATTTTTGGCACTCCCTCCATTACCATAGCACTTATCCTGGTTCTTAACATGGTTTTCCATATGGACCACTCCACAAGATTTAGATCTGACGCTTAACCACATGATTTTCCATACGACCACTGATAATCATTGGGTGTGGGGTTAACACTTCAACGGGAAGCATGCCACACGCCGACCACTTGTCAGAACCACATTTACTCATGCAAACGGGCCTGAGAAAGGCATTGGGACATGGTCACATGCCCCCCATGCGACCAACACCTTCGCCCAAGGGGGCGCTAATCTCGTTAATTGTTCAACAGTTTGCCTCGTTTTGAGGGATGCGCGTATGTGTTGGGTTTTAGGCCCAGGAACATTGTAGGAGCCAGGTTAGTCATTCACAGGTGCATTTTGGCGAGCAGGGACAGCAAGCTTGAAGGGGGGAATTTCTAGGAGGTGTAACTTCTTCATTTGTTTTTCCAAACCAGGTGCCAAAAAATCCCAGCTAGGGGTTTTTGGACATTCTGAAGCCATTGAAGCCATCCATTTTGTATTTTGAGCACTGTAAGAGCACTTTTAAGGATAATGAAAATTATCCAAGGGAAGCTACACCAGGATATGTATCCCAAGAGAGGGGTGAACTCCTTTATTATTTTTTATGCTATGTGTTCATTGTTGATTGTTTTTATCTGTCTGATATGATGCTCATGTTTAAGTAAAAATCACTGAATTTATGTGTTATTAACTTGATCCAATTACCGAAAAACATACCATGTTACACTTGCAATTTAAATAGATAAGCCTTCTTCATTTGTAAGATCTATTGGAAACATATTCATTCCATTTTCAGATCAGTTCCCCTATGTTTCCTTCTTATCCTAACTATGGTCATTTTACTTCTCTTTCTTCTTCCTCTAGTGATTATGGGAAGGGTTATCCTCAACACCCTCGTATTTTAGGCATCAATGAAACCATAGGCTGGAAAGATCACCATATCTGATACCACTATAATATACCCAATAGAGATAGGCTAAGATATTTTGTTTATTGTCAATTATATTTTATGATTATGTGTTTTTGTCAAATACTTTGAAACATATGTGTTGTTATACAGGTTGACATCTTTCTACAAATAGTTTTCATGTAATCTACTAGTGGACATTTCATCAAACATATTACATGCAACCCAAGTAGACATGGGATAGAAGAGACAACATTGGCATTTTATTATGAACTAAATCCGATACATAACAATAATAGATTTCTAATGGTTGCTACAAAAGCCGCAATACAACAACCAACACTTCAAAACTCAAGAAAAAACCTAGTTTAATGTCATAGTCTCCTCAAATGATAATGCCAAGTTGATACAAGGCTCTCCTAGCCTTACATTGTTCAATCCAATGCTCTCTACTCATAAAATGGTCTCTCATCCCTCCTAAAACCCTCATGAATCATACCCAAAGAGCCAGTGGCTCACCTCCAAACCCTCACATGGCATCTTGTACCCTCATGGCTCCTCCAAATGGGCTTGTGGCCCTCTCCTAACCCTATGGCTCTACTAATGGGGTGGCTCAGACCCTCAAAACACCCCTGCATCCTCTCCTTGTCTCTCAGTACTGCAAAAGGGAATATATCAACCCTCCAAGGAGACTCCATGAACCTACCAAACAAATCGTTGCACCAATATACTGAAGATAAATCACAAGATGAAACTCCAATGGAAATATTTGATCAGTCCCTCTCTTGTCTAGTTAGGGTGGATGTTGCACCACCAAAACCACACCAATGATGTAAGGGTTTTTCCAAAACCCCAATGAAAACCTTGGCTCTAAGAGAACTCCAAATAAGAGATCAAATCATAATACCAAATTGAAGTGTTATCTCTCCTTTTATTCTTCGTCCATGCCTTTTATAACTTTCCCTTTGTTTTTACCAAATAAAACATGACCCTT
Organism: Picea abies; assembly: GCA_900067695.1. NCBI lineage: Eukaryota > Viridiplantae > Streptophyta > Pinopsida > Pinales > Pinaceae > Picea > Picea abies. The sequence goes on from CBVK0100485778.1 coordinate 8,642, forward strand.
CTCCCCCCTTTCATTTTCACTTAAACATTAAAATTCACTTTTAATGTTTAAGTAATTAATAGTATATCACCCTTTCACTAAATGTCATTTAAACATTAAAATTCACTTTTAATGTTTAAGTAATTAATAATATATTACCCTTTTATTAAATTTCATTTTAGAAATATAGTCTCTAGTTGCTAAGTGAGATCAAATAAACCTCCTTGCCTCCCTCTTTCTCCACTGACTATAGCCTGCAGGAGTCATATATGCTACTAAGTCATCCTCTCGTCATGGGTAGGTGGAAGGGGACATTAAAAAATATTTATTTTTTTATAGCCTTAATTAATAAGGGGTTATCACCATGATACTCCTGATTCAAATCTAAATTTAAATTTAGCAGATGACTAGATCAATGTAGATACATGGCGTTATTTAGAGGTTTGGGTCATACGTAGTGGTAATATGGAAAAATATGGCGGAAGAGCGAATTAAGGAGTCTTACAGACTGTTAATCTCGAAACAACCTAGATCGACGGTTGAGGCCCGTATCAGGCAATGAACTAGCACGAAACTTAACTAGGCGAGGGCGGACCGGGGAAAACCATTGTGGTTTTTAAAGTGGATGTGTGGCACCTCCAAAGATACATCGAGGCGAAAGGCGGTCTACCTAAAACCATTTTCACAAAATCCTCGATGTCACATGTTCCAATACGTCAAATCAACCACTCGTGGGGGAGATGACAGCTATCCAAAATCGCCCCACGTCACTCGTTCAGTACTTCACGACCATATAATTTCAGGTGAACGTCACCAGATAATGAACTCAAAAGATAATAATTTGAAATGGATTGGCCAAGCGTGGTAAACCAATGTACCTGCAAGTGATTATGTTAGTGATTCATGATTGGAACTCTATAACTATTGATTCTCAAGTATGGGGGTATCATCTCATCCATAAGCGAAGTAATCTCCAATTTGATTAACTCTCTAATTTCTGAAGGAACATCTTGATGTCCACGAAATTGGGATACATGGACAAATCCAATCAAGCCATATCCAGTTAAACAGGTCACTCAAGTAACATGGCGGGTTTATCTACGAGTAAGAAGGAAAGGGAAATTGCACGTATGTTAGCAACTAAATTCCATACAGAACCTGATACAGACCTAGAATTAGAATTCAGGCTAAATCCCATCATGAGGGACCTAATCATCAATATTCGAGCTATGAAAAAGAAGCGGATCAAACGATAGAAGACAGAAAACATGGCCGAAACGGCTGAAAGCATTGGGGAGAATCAACCTGTCTGGTTGGTCACTCTCGAGGAGGAGATTGCTAAGACTCTTGAGGAGGAGATTGCTGAGCTGAAATGAATTCTCAGGTCGGAATAAGTACATCCAGGAATATTTTGGACAAATGGCGGTCAAAGAAAGAGGCCCAGATATGACAAACTTGTTCCTAACGGTCCCTTTAAAATAGGATAATTGTTATTATAAATCATTCATTTTTGTAACTTATCTCTAATTTTAGAATTATGGGAAGTATGAACGTTTTGAATTCCACAGGAACTTTCTCTATATATGTATTATCTCAAGGATATATAAAGGATGGATAAAAGAGGAGCCTACCCTCTGTGCAGGAAGACTTTTGTAAATTCTTGGGGCTAGAATGAATATATAAATGCAGAAGAAGATTTTGGACTGTTTATGAAAAGATTCTAATTGGCGGTGATATGAGTCGTGTTTCCCTTCATAGTATGTATTTCTTGTAAGCTTATATTTCATTTACACTTCCTTCTGTCTAAATTGGAGAATTAGAGGCCCATAATTCATTATTTGATCCTCTTGTCTTAGCAATTTAGACTATGTTTCTCTCTTCTTAACTAATTCATAATTCATCCCTGTAATGCTCTGATTTAGTTATGTGTTTCTTATTCTTTTGATGCCATGCAAAATTTTCATATATAAACTCAGACTCATTGCCTGATTTAGCCTTTTCCTCTTAACAGTTCTCAGGTTTGACAATGTATTTGTTTATTCCAGACCCCATAGCCCAAATGTCATCTTCATTTTTCCAGTTATTTTATTAAAAATCCCCAAAACAAACCAAATCTAGCCATCGACTTCCAAAGAAATATCAAGTGACATGAGAGAGCCCTCTCTAAGTTGAGAATGCTAGTGCCCAGCTCTGAAGTTGGTTGAAACAGTTACCTCTGTCATTTGTCTCTTCAGCTCGAAAAAATTTACAGAGTGCTAACATAAGGAAAATAGGGAAAAATCTTTATCCATGTGATGTGTACATCTAAAGTCAACTATCTACTCACTTTGAGAAGTGTGAGCATGCAAGGCTTGAGAATTGCTAGCAAAAAAAATCTACTTCTATGCGTTACTTTCTAAAATTTGGTGATACAGGTTGATCAGTTGTCTAATTAACACTTCTCCTTCAAGATTCTTGACTTTATCTTGAAGTTATTTAGTACTCTTCTAGTAATACTTATCCCTGTGTCCTAAATTCCTACATTAATAATAGGGAATATTCTTCTTACCTTTTTTATTCAATGCATGATCTTCATGCTTCTTATTGATGGAAAAGCCGATAGAATCCTATTATTTCTCCTAATTTCATGTTTTTCATATTTCTCAATAGTTTTGTTGACCTTTTCCCTTCAATAAATGGACATATTGATTAACTTCAAGTTTCCCTTCATCAAACAATTTTTCTTGTGTCCTAATTAGAAAACCACAAAAAGAGTCAAAGGAGCAATTCTTACCATCTTCTCTTCTAGAAGTGAAACTAGCATGGAATTTTTAATATAATACATCATAAGGAATCTTCAGATTCATCAAGATCAATTTTGTTAGGTGACCATCCTTTTTCAAAAAAATCATTCTTCATTCACCCAATTTCAATTGTAGCTCATTTACATAGGCTAAATAATCTTCAATTATGTTGAAGGAGAGAGGAACGAGAGAGATCAACTCTTTATCAATATACATAACCTAAATTTCATTGATATTATCAAATATAATCGTTAACTTCTTGATTAGGAAAATTGATCTCACTCATATGAAAGTGAATCTTCCTATAGATGTAGGTTGCTATAACTCCTACAACTGCATCCTTCTTCCCATTGATAACAAAAAAAAATTGATCATCCTTCAATTTGGAACAACAGTCTTTGTGAACTACTAAAATTCCTTACTCTTCAATAATATTTCCATATCTTGTGCCCATATACCATAATTGTGTCCATTCATAACCACAAGTTATTTCTTATAAATCATGATCTTGATCTACATATCTAAACCCTTATTCAATCTTAAAGTCAAAACCCTAAATCAATCTACTAGACACATATGAATCATCAAGAGTGCATGCAAGTGACAACCTCCAAAAGACTTATAGACAACAATATAGGTCCCAAACCAATAGCTTTGATACCATGTTGGATAAATAGGGAATTAATATATTATGGAGCTATGCATTCCAATAAGAGGTGGTGTCTAAAGACACCATTACAACACTTAAATCCAAGTGAGCATAGCTGACATACAATAGGAAACACAAAGAACCAAAAAACTTCCATGATATATAAATCCATAAAACCATTTATATATAGCACCAAAGTGTAACTAACTCCCTTGAAGTGAGGAGGACAGAGTCCACTTTGATTGGCTAGATCACATAATGAACTCCTTGAATTCTACCTCGGCCTACACATCACTCGACTACCATGGTTGACTTGACGGACCAATCAAATGCTTATTCAATTGCTCAATTGAGTATTGACTATCATCTAATATCCTCTAAAAGGTCTGGAGATGTGATGAACCTACTTAACTTGTTGTTCCAACAATAGTCAATTTCATCCATGCAACACTTTATTGGTGTAAGTAAGAAGGTGATTACTCTTCTTACCAATGCGCAACTTATATAATAAATTATGGAAAATTTGTTTCATTTGTAATTTTGACTATTACAACTTTCTATGATAACTTTCAAGCCTATTAAATTGCATTGAAGCAATCAATAAAAAAAAATTCCTATATAAATTTGACTGATAAAAATAAAAAAACTACATTTATTATATGTGGTAAATTGGAAAGAATTTTTTGGCCTTGTGATATCATGGTTTCAACCCTTTGGAATGACCTAAACCTAATTATGTATATGTTTAAATGTTTTGTATAGATACTTGTATTATTGTGCTTATCCACACCACAAGGTATACTTGCCATGGTGATTTTGAATACTTGTAAACATTAACATTTGAAATTAATTTAATATCCAAGCTTGACTAAGAATGAGCACCTAAAGGGAACATGACACCATAAGAGGGGAAAGGTAAGGGTGTCCAAGGGAATATTTATATGCCTAGATACCTTATTCCTACTTTTCCTACCCACCTTGCCATTATATTAACTTCACTCTATTATAATGTTGATGTTGAACCCAGTCTATAGTCTAATTAGAGATATGAGAAATGGACCTAACCATCTCCTAGATTTACATAACCACCTCCTACATCCTTGCAAATCATCCCCTACTTTCTTTAAATTAGTAACTAGTTTTGGTTGTGGAGCATGATTATCTTCATGATTCCTATGTAGGTAAGCCTACCCACCTTCATAGTCAATCTGGACCATTTATTATAAGGTCACAGTTCTGACGGTAGAAGTTATGTTAGGGTTTTTTCCCAAGAAGGAAACCCTATTTTTGTATGAGGGAACTGTATTATAGTTGTGAGTATGAGAGTAAATATTTTATTCTAAGAGAGGATATTGTGAGAGAAAGAAGAGTAAGTTACAGCGATGTGTTGTAGGTTGTGTCCCTTCATTTTTTGGATAATAATAAAGGAAGGACTGGAAATTTCTTTGTGGAAATAGCCCATATTGGGTGAACCACGTTGTAACACCCTTGTTTCCCCCAGCTTATAAATATAACTATAACTTGCCAAAAGACCGTGGAAGACTGAATATGTGTGAATGTTGGATTTGATGAACCCTTTTGTTATAAAAGGTAATGTATGTATTTCAATTATTAATTAAAAATGGATAGTGTTGCATAACTGCTAAAAGGGGGGTTTTCCAAGATAGATCATGATGTTATGAGAGACATGGTTAGGGGAACTAGAAATGGTTGAGATGACCCCCACCAAACCAGTACCTTACTGGATTTAATTGTTCGGACATAGAAAAGTCCTCTGACCCAAAAATGAATTACCAGTCAGGCTCGTAGTTGGAAAATCCCTACTCAAGAGTTAATGAGGAGACGGGAAGAGTAACCATCGAAAAGGATTCCTAACCTGACCACGATTTGGGGATTTGGACCCACACAATATTGTTGAGGAAGGAAAGAAAGGAACAAATTCATGGGCAGAGGTAGATGGGTGAGGGAGAAGAGTTGAGAGACCACTTTCCCAAAAGAGAAAAGAGTGCTAGCAGCTCTCTGGTTCGAAGGATAACTAAAAAACAAATTCATTCTAGATGCAAGAAATGTTGGCAAGATTTTCAGTCCAAGATGATAAATGGGTCTGCAGAGAAGATGAGTGACTGTGGAAGCACTCATTATAGACCCCCTTGCTTGGTAGAGAGAAAAAAGTTGTGCCAAGTTCTTGTGGGAGGAGGAGAGTAACCTCCTTCCTTGACTGTCGTTGATAAAGAATAAAGAGTCTCTCTAAGATAATCATGATCTAGCTAGGGGGTGCTCATTGATATATCCATTTAGGAGTGGTTGTGCCTATGGTTGGGTGGAAACAAACACCCCTCTCAGTAGTCACTTCACGATTCTGGTTTTTGATAAGTATTTTCATACTCTATGTACTAGAATGGAAGTGATGTTTGAATGCATGTGTTTATGGTTAAATTTTACAATGTTTGATAAATCATTATAAATTATTATTATTCTTTTGTAAACTCATGTATTTACATGGTTTGTGTTTACTATGCTTAGCAACAGTAGAACTATTAGACAAGGGTCTTTAAAAGAATTTAAGAATAAATCTTTGATTTATGTATTTTTTGAGAAACCCTTAGGGAAATCTTCCCAAGGAATGATTTCATAACATAGGATTTGCGGAAGACTTCGTTGGAACACCTCAGTCATGTCAACCTCTTAATTTACCCTTCATGGGTCACTAAGTTCAAACTCTGTGGAAGGAGGGCACCTCCTTCAAACCTTTCACCTGTGTGACTGAGGGCTCATACCCATGGTTCTAACCCAATCGCGGTTAAGTATTGAGCGTGTAGCCTTGAGGCTTGTCCAAGATTCCATATGACAAAGGCATGGGAACCCTGTGCTAACCCCGTAAGGAGCTAATTTTTTCTGACATTGGAACTCCAGGAGTTCAAATCTCTGGGATGCTATGACTTTACAACCTCCAAAACCAACCGAAGGCAACCTGCTGGTTCAGTTACCAATGAGGTTGACCAACATCTGGAGGTTTCCTTAACCATGATCGATGGACCTGCCCCACCGTTAAATACTGACCCACTTATTGGTCCTGAATTCATGCGATTCATAGATCCAAGGATTCTCAGGATCTTCCCTGGCCGTTGGGTCTAAGTCGCGGTTAGTCTGGCATTGACCGCTTCGGGAGAATAGTGATTTCATGACACCAAATTCCCCAAATGTTGGATCTAACAATTAATTTGAGTCATGGATCGGGGAGTCCAATGAGAACCCCTCTTAACAGTCTGGTCAACCAGTGGAGGGACTTGCGTAGGGCACTTCGGCAAATTCCTACTCTAGGAGAAAAGGAGTGTGGAGCGGGTATAGCCCCCGAACAACGAATACGCGAAGTGATGATAGTTGTAGATATGAGGAAGCTATGGGGCCATTCCTGACCGTTGAATCTAGACCGTAGTCATCTCAGTGCTGACCACTTTGGGAGCAAAGAGGAAGTTACATAGTGGATCCCCTGAATGAAAAATTTATGAAGTAACAGAGGCCGTATTTCAATGGATCTATGTGGATGCATCTTGACCGTGAAATCTAAGTGCATTGGAAGGTTGTCAGTTCGGAGTGACATGGAATGATGACATCACCCAGGGTGACATGGACCCACATTTGACATGCCATGTGTCACCTTGATTTGTAATTTTCACATACCCTATGTGCCCATTAGAACATGACACGTGTCACCAACTGAAGGGGCCACATGTCATCTCTAACTTGTTGTGTGACACCCCCCTAACACATTCGAGACCCACCTGTCCTTGCCTCTACATTTAATACACCACCACATGCAAGGGTGGACCCTTCAGGAGTCCGGGACTTTGGAACTCTATAGGTTTGGGGTGTAGTGTCGTAGATAAGCCGAAGAGACCAAAGGTTGGAGCCACATGGTGAGATTTCAGGTTCCTTCGGGAGTTTGAGAGTTTGGGACTCTAGAGGAAATGCATGTAGAAATAAAAAGGGGCATTCAGTGCCAAAGTGTCGAATGTCAAATTTCCCTTAAGCTTATGTGTTAAACGAGGATAAAGCTCCACCATTGGACTGGACGGTGGATGAACTTCCACCATGGGTGTAGGAAAATTGGGGAATCATCGGGACTTCGGGGAACTTGGGATTGTATAAATGAGATGGACCCATGTGGGTGCCACGTGGCCCTAGACTAATAACACTCGAAGAGCTTCTAGAGGCCACAACTTGCAATCCAGAGATCATATTTGAGCCTTGTAGTAGTCGTTAGAAAGATACGGTAGAGTAGAAGAGGATGGAGACCTCAGAGAGATAATTCGAGATGATTAAAGTAAGAAACATTTTGATGTCCCATCCCTAAAAAGGGTACTTAGGGGGCGGGTGTGTTACAAATTGGTATCAAAGCAGGAAACAGCACTTGGCCTGCTTGGGCTCATGAACGAGTCACATAAAAACATTATTAGAGACCCTTTAAGGGTAACACCCTATCTCACCCCATTCCTAAAAGGTTTATTTAAACTTATACTAAAGAGAGGAATGAAACTTTTTGTTGTTGTATATGTTTTGAAAAAATCTGAATTGTGTGTTCTTCATAAACTAGTAAATGATTAACTAACCAAAAATATTTTATCATCACTCAAGCAGACGGTGGATAGAAGAAAAACTACAACGTGAAGGATGGTGACACGCCATGAATTGGGGGAAATCTCCCACAATAGAAAGGAAGAATCTGATGAGAGGGGGGGGTGGAAACCCCTCTAGATTTGGTCAAAACCATAAGAAGCCTCATGGAAGAATTACAGAGTTGTAAGGATGACAACGAAAGGCTGATAAAAGAGCAGGAAAATCAAACTGAAATTGATGCAGTATTACTGCAAAGCTTATCAGATATACAAAGGAAACTGCAACATGGACCAGAAGCCAGTCATGTGGACAAACATCATACTAAGGAAACTCAAATTCCACCTGAGATACGAAATCATGTTCCTGAAAGTGGTCACACAAGGAGGAGCACCTCAAAGAAGGCCCAACATGGAGTCAAGAGACACTCATTTGAAGAATACTCTGGTAATGAAACTGACAACTCCAAGGGATCTTCTAGTAGAAAAACTAGTTCACATTCCCAGAGGAGAAGAAAGAAGAGAAAATGTTCCAAGAGCCATGACCTTGAAGAGTTTAAGAAATCCAAACCACCCACTTTCGATGGAGAAATTAAGAAGGGGAAAAAGTAGAATTTTGGTTGCTTGTTTTGAAGAAGTACTTCAAAGTCCATGACTACTCTAAAAACTTAAAGGCTCAAATATCCATTTTCAACTTGAATGGAAAGGCCTCCATTTGGTGGGAGGACCTTTGGAATGTGAAAGGAATCCATGAGAAGGACTTTTCATGGAAATAGTTTGAGAAATACTTTAAGAAGAAGTATCTATCAAATAAATACTTTGATGGGAATACCAAGAAGTTCTATGAACTCAAGTTATGACAACACACAATAGATGAATATATCAAAAAAATTCTTGCGTTGATAAGGTATGTTCCCTACATAAAGGATGAAAAAGTAAACATGCAACGATTTATTAGTGGATTACCTTGGTCCTTTTAGGACAGAATTGAATTTGATGAGCCAAAGACTTTAGAAGACACTATCCGGAAGGCAAGGTATTGTTATGAGAAATTCAAGAATAAGACAGAACCTCATGAGGACTGGAAGAAGAAAATTAATTCAAGTAGAAGGGGTTTAAACCCTCAATATTTAAGAACCATGGGAAAGGATCTAAGATGATCCTTCCTACTAAAAGTGTATATCAGCAAAATTTCCCATCTCAGAGTGGAAATAAACCCTTTGGAGAAGCCTTAGGTAGGACTAACAACACAAAGAGAGAACCCTTGAAATGTTGAGGTTGTGGGGAAGAACATATGTTGAGGGACTTTCCACATAAGCAACAGAACAATAGGAGGGTCTACAACATCTAGGAAACTAACATAGTCAATAATGTGGCTAGCAGCATGTGACAAATTTATGCAACCTTGGGTAATAGACAAGTTTACCACAAAGCTTCAGTGGTGGAGATGGAAGGCATTATTTCCAACCATCTAGTTTTGATTTTAAATGACCCCGGTTCTAATATGAGTTATGTTTCCCTTCAAACTATTGAGAAATGTAAATT